>LOJH01044626.1:0-13752 GCA_001685095.1 Ellobius talpinus | reverse complement strand
GAAAGCAACAGATGGATAGAAAACCCTTCTACATCAATTGAGGAAATCAATGAGGAAAGTTTTAAGCTTCTATAATGGAATGACAATGAAAACACAAGTTAGCCTCATAGTCAAATTCTGGCACTCAGGACATCTGCATTTTGCAGAGCTATTGCTATAGCCTTAAATGCTGGAATTAGTGTTGCAAAGAAAGCATTGGCTTTAGCCAGAGGACAAATAAGAAGTAACCTAAACTGTGTATGTGTGGGTACGTAAGTGTGTCTTTCTGGAGAACGGTCTGTCTTAGCTCAGTCCTAACAATGTGATCTCAGAGAAAACTGTAGGCTGAGCTCCCTGCAGAAAGTGCTTGGCTTGTGCCAATGTGGAGGATTCATAACATCATGAAGATTTAAAGTAACTTCGGATTTTCAAACAATTCTTTGGGAACAGTAGACAAACAAAAGCACAAGTGTCACTTCGTGGAAATTTGGGTTCAAACTCAGGACTCTGTACGGCAAAGCTGTCTAACACAGTAGCCCCAGGTGACTCTCCGTGTTACTACAGAGACACCTCATCCACAATCCTCTGACCCCTCCAGTCACTGAAGCAGAGTGTGGATCCCCTGATTTAAAAAACAGAACAAAACAAACAAACAAACAAACAAACAGAAAACCATCTTTTTTTTTCCTGAAATTCATTTGTTCTTCTTCTTTACCCTGGGATCTCTCATAGCACAGATCTAGCAGAACATGTGCTGGTATTGTTTGGGCTTTGCTGTTTTTTTTTTTATCATGTTTTTCCAACAAATTTGCTCCAAAACATAAAAGGAAATTGAAAGTCGGTGGGTTCCCACCTAAGTCACTGAAGCAGTGAAATGCCTGGCAGCAGTAACAGGTTCCCCGTGTCTAGAGTTTATGGATCTGCAGAGTTCCACACAGGGGTAACCTGGTATCCTGAAGATACTGCTGGGACCCCATGGTAGGGGTAAGTAGCTGGGCTCAGTTGATTGCTGCTTGCTGTAACCATCCCCTCTGCTCAGCACAGGGGACAGAGGGGCTGCAAAGCCCCATTGTCAGTTTTCACTGGGAAAGCTTCTGCCTTGAAATACTCACCAGATAGCTGCAGACAGCAAACCTCCTGGGGGAAACAGCTCTGGAGTGTTTTCCATGCCAGGGCCAGGGGTGGAATCAAATCTCGTGTGGGGTAAGCACAAGCCATCTGCAGAAGCTTTGCATTCTGTGGGGACATCAGGAAAACTGAGGCTATTATCCCTTTCCCTCTGGCAAAAGCATAGCTGTTGGCAGAAAAGTCAGCGAAATTTGGAGCAAACTAATTTCTTCCCCCTCCCCCATGGTAAACAAAATTTAAAGAATAGTGTATTTTATTGAAGAAACACATAACTCTTTCTGCACATCAGGTATGGTTCTCAATGCTTTGTAAATATTAACACATTAAATCTTTTAATACACCGTGGAGTAGGTATTAGTTCTACCTCATTTTATAGAAGAAAGGACCAAGGCACATAGTGACTAAGTAGCTTGTCCAAGGTCCCACAACTAGAGATGGCTAAGGCAGTAACCATTCCAGTCTTCTAGCTGCTTCTGGGAAGGACTGTGCCAGCATTTCATCTTTCATATATGAAGCTAAGACGTATAAGAAAACAAAGTTGTATTTTGAGGCTCAATGTGTTGTACTAGCCCTGCAGAGGGTAACAATGCAGGACAGAAGACTGACACACCCGGCAGGCACAGGACAGTCATGGCTATTGCCCTTATGCAGACAATGCTTAGTAGGGTGCCACGCTCAGTTCTAACTGCCAATGACAAGGGGAAGAAGCAGTTGTGCCATCTCTACCACAGAAGTGAACATTCATTAATACTGCCTTCGCATCTCAGAAGTGGACATCCATTAATGCTGTCTTCGCATCTCAGAAGCGGACATCCATTAATGCTGTCTTCGCCTCTCAGAAGTGGACATCCATTAACGCTGCCTTCGCATCTCAGAAGTGGACATCCATTAACCCTGCCTTCCTCTCACACAGGACAAGGGACTGAGAGCCAGAGCAATGCAATTAGCTGTGCTGAAGCAGTGAGCTCAGAGACCCCCAGCACCATGCCCAGTCCTTCCCCAGGCTTATTGCTTGTGTTTCTCTGCCTCTCCTAAAGACATGCCTGGTGGCTGCACAACTGTGGTTAAAGAAGCTAGAACAAAACTGCACTCTGGAAACCTGGAATCTCATAGAAAACATTGTTGTTGAGTGTTACTGGATCTTTCCACACTCTGATGATAGATTTGTGTAATCGGGCATAGTAAGATCTTGGGTGTGGGAATTTGAGCCTTGTGTTGATATTTATGAAAGTTCTGGCAACTCACTCAGTCTGGGGCCTGCATTGTGCACTATCTCATCCACGCCAAGTTGTAGAATCCTCTTAGGAGGTCAGTTGCTCATGTGGCTGTTATTTAAGCTAATATGATCTCTGCTGGGTATTTATTATTAATCTTATGAGAATCCTCTTTACACCCTTTGTTCTGTTTTCTACAGAAAACTGAGTGTTTGGGGAAATTATTCCAGATGATAAAATAAGAGATGATTAAAATACATATGCTTATCTAACTATTTACCATAGAATCATCTTTAAAAATAATTTTGCGTGCTCTCTCTCCCTCTCTCTCTGTGTCTGTATGTGCGTGTGCACTTGTGTGTGTGTGTGTCCTTATGAGTGTAGATGTGCAGGTGTCATGGCACACATACAGGGATCAGAGGACAACATTCTTAGTCAGCTCTCACATCCTACCTTGTTTGAGGCAGGGTCTTCCTCATTTCTGCTGTTACGCTGCACGCTCCGGGGTGGCTGGCCTGTGGCCTTCCAGAAAACTTTGTCTCTACCTCCCATCTCTTAGTAGGAGCACTGGGAATGACTGGAGAAAGGCTAGCAGTAAAACTCATAGATATTTAAGCAAAGTCCTTCCTCAGGAGGGCTTGGCCATCCCGTCGTCGTTCAAGGAGCTCTGGGTTGGTAAACTGACTCAAGTGAAGAAATCATTCACAGGACAAGATCCCCCTTTGCAATGATCCAATGGAGCCTGTCATTCGTTTGAGGGTTTTTCTGCTTACCCACCTCAAACAAGAAATGTACTAGGCTCCTTATCTGTTTCATGTCTGGAAAGACCATGATTGATTTGTCAGTCATACAAGTCATGCCACCATGAAGGCCACTTACAGGCAGGGCATTATGGACACTGCTTTGCCTATAATGCCCACTAGGATAACTACAATAACCCTGTCTTGGGTGATCCAGTGCTGCCACCTGGCCCCTGCCACTTTGGGGCAAGCTCTTTACCCACTGAGCTTCTCCCCAGAGCCCTCGTGGGCACTCTGTGTTGTGTGCTATTGAACCTGTGTGGAAGTCATAATTTCATGGTGTTTTGTCCTTAATTTTTGTGTTTATTATAAGCAGGTCTGGGTACCGATCCTCTCATCAAACTGTCTCCTTCTTGGTGTTGAATACTTGTTCACCTCCCCCTTCCTGACCAGCCTGAAACCTTTGGTATACCTTCTAAGGGAAAGCAGACTTAGGAATGCACAGAGTAAGGTTGGTTGGAGCAGTACTTTTTAATTATCTGCATCCCTGATCACACCCAACTGTCAGACTCCGCTAATTGCTTGCTGATTGTTCAATTGCTTTCACCCTGGGGCATAAATCACTCCACAGTCAGTTCCAATTAGATTTGGACTCCCTCACAAGGGCAGTTCTGAAGTCAGTGTTTGAGGACTCTTTCCCTGGTTCCTTTCCCTGGTTCTCGCTCATGAAATGACCGGTTTGTTGTTAGGCTTGGTTTTTTTCTGAAGTCTCCCAAGTGCTTGCCACTGAAGCTTCACTTGGAGGGTACTGTGGAGTGTAATCTTTCCCATGTTTGATTTCAAACAAGATCTCAGGAAGACCTGCTTTTCCCTCCAAGTAAGACTACTGAGCCTGAGCTCCTCTATTTGCATTGCGGACCGAGGAAGTTTCTCTAAATGTGGTCTCTGCTTTAGGAGCACGTCCCTGAGTGGGATGGAAGCCCCTGGTTTTCTAACCTTTTCCCTCCAAATATAAGTCTACTGCCCCAAGGACAAACTGAACTGAGGGCTAATGGAACCTGATATCTTAGTATCCATGTGTGACAGAAAGCACTCTTTACAGGAACTGATCCTTTTCAGCACAACTAAGGGCACTGAGAGAGCTGGAAGCTGCCCCCCTCAGAAGTTGCCATAATTCTCCATGGAGAACTAAGGGCAACAAAGTCCTGCTTCTTGTCTGTAGTTATCAGAACTGGAGGTTTCTGTCACGTTTGCTCAAGGACTGGGGGAAGTCAGCACAGTAGAAGCAGCGGGAAGTTTAGACTCTCCAAAGAAAGTAATGATGAAAGATAGAAATGGGTTAATTTAAGATGTATGAGTTAGTTAATAAGAAGCCTGAGCTAATAGGCGAAACAGTGTTGTAATTAATACAGTTTTGTGTGATTATTTGGGTCTGGGCAGCCAGGAAATGAATGAACAGTCTCCATTTGCAAAATGATACCCAAAGTGGAGCATGGATCCACATAAGACCTAAAGCAACACATACACAGAAGGACAGCCCACATCACCTGGGGCCACCAGGCATGTTTTTGAGCGATTTCCTCAATTAGGTTAATAGATGTAGAAAGACTATCTTAGCTGTGGACAGGACTATTTTTTTTGTCAACTTGACACAGGCTAGGGCCATTTGAGAAGAATTCTTAATAAGAAAATGCCTCCAACAGATTAGCCTGTAGATAAGTCTTTGGGACATTCTTTTGACTAATAACTGATATAGGAGGACCCAGTCCACTGTGGTTTGTACTTACACTGGGCAGATGGTCCTGAGTATTTAAGAAAGCAGGCTAGCATGAAAGAGATATCTTGATGGAGGGAGCCATTGTGGGGCCAGCAAGAAACCTGGCACCAGGGAAATTCTCGGGAATCCACAAGTATGACCCCAGCGAAGACCCTAAGCAATAGAGAGGGTGCCTAAACTGGCCTTCTCCTGCAATCAGATTGATGACTACCTTAGCTGTCATCATAGAACATCCAGAAACTGATGGAAGCAGATGCAGAGAGCCACAGCCAAGCACTGGGCTGAGCTCCCAAAGTCCAGATGAAGATAGGAAAGAACAATAATATGAGCAAAGGGGTCAAGACCATAATGGATAGGGAAACCCACAGAAACAGCTTACCTGAGCAAATGGGAGCTCACTGACTCTAGACCGACAGTAAGGGGAACCAGCCTAGGACCAAACTAGGCCCTCTGAATGTGGGTGACAGTTATATGCCTGGGACAGTCTGTTAGGCCACTGGCAGTGGGGCCAGGATTTATCCCTACAGCTTGAACTAACTTTTTGGAGCCCATTCTCTTTGGAGGGATAACTTGCTCAACCTAGATATAGTAGAGAGGGCCTTGGTCCTGCATCAAAGAATGTGTTAGACTTTGTTGACTTCCCATGGAAAGCCTTACCCTCTCTGAGGAGTGGGTGGGGTAGGGGGAAGGTGGAAGGAGCAAGAGAAGGGGAAGGAATGGGAACCGAAATTGGTATGCAAAATTTCAATTAAATAATAATTTTAAAAGGGAAAAAAGAAAGAAGACAGGCTAAGCAAGTCATGGGGAAAAAGCCAGTAAGAAACACTCCTTCATGGCCTCAGCTTCAATTTCTGCCTCCAGGTTTCTGCCCAGCTTGGGTTGCTGCCCTGGCTTCTCTCGGTGATGGACTATACTTGGAATGTATAAGTCAATAAACCCTTTTCTCCCCAAGTTACTCTTGGTCATGGTCTGTGTCTTAATAGGGTTTCTATTGCTATGAAGAGACATGATGACCACAACAACTCTTATAAATGAAAACACTTAATTCAGGCTAGCTTACAGTTCAGAGGTTTAGTCCATTATCACCATGTGGGGTACATGCAGGCAGACCTGGTACTGAGAAGGAGCTGAGAGTCTTTACATCTTGATCCACAAGCAGCAGAAAGAAAACTAACACGGGGCGTGGCCTGAGCATATATGAGATCTCAAAGCTTGGCTCCACGATGACATACTTCTTCCAACGAGGCCACACCTACTCTAACAAAGCCACACCTCCTAATAATGGCACTCCCGATTGGGGGCCATTTTCTTTCAAACTATCACAGTACAATCTTTATCACAGCAATAGAAAGAAAACTAGGACTCCACTTGACCCAGCCCTGGGGAAATGAATCCCTACAGTACAGAGATTTTCCTGCCCCTTTAAGGCTACGCTGTACTTTGTGTGCTGGTGTGATTTGATGGAGACATGTAGACATATCCCATATCATCAGCATTTACTGACTATAAACAATTTAACAACTCTGGTCACAATCAGCTACTTAAAAAATATGTATTAACTCTTGCCTTGTAGGGCTAGCCTGATATTTAATAAGATAATCCATGTAAAGAACCTTGGGTAGTGTTTGGTACATAGGGATTACTCAATAAATTCACTTTTAAAGTAGGAAAACTACATGCAAAGTACACTCCTGTAGCTTCCATTTTGCAAAGACTGTCATTATTGGGATTCAATTCACAAAGCATTTGGAGTCATCAGCATCATTCCCATGCACTTGTTAAATCTTTGCTTACTTGGCAACTGTGTATGTTCGTGCACACATGTGCACATGGGTGCAAGCGGTGTGCATTTGTATTTGTGGCAGGAAACATACAGAACAAAGCAGAATCTACACAAATAGGATGACGGGGCTTAGATTTCTGATGTAGAGATAAAATCTAAATCTGAAAAACAATCAACCTAATCCAATTTTTTTTAAAAAAATGATTTACATAAAGAACACAGCCTCCAGGGCTGAGGGAAGGAAAGTCAGTCCTGAATGAGGTGGGCCTAGGACAGCTGAGTTGAAGGGGTTGATTTTACCTGGGAAGGAGGAGGAATCCATGGGTGGAGAAGGCATCAAGAGTCATTTGGAAGTGGAAGACTAAAGAACAAAGTGTGTCCCTTATCTTCTCAATAGAGGCAAAAGAAACTCCAGGAGTCACCTCTCCCCCTAAATTTTGTCATATACATAGAAGTCAGGAAGTAATGAGTGTCCTGATCAGAGAGCTCTGGAGCCTTTGTCGGCTCTTCAGGATGCCTGAAGCTCAGAGGGAAAGGAGGCAGTGAGGCTCTGCATGCAGCGGACAAGGTTGGACCTCCACAGGCACACAAGGAGCCTCTCTGTGCCTCTGAGCCTGGCCCCTCTCTTCTGATGCCTAGCAGGCACCTGGCAAAACCCGACTTCCCAAGAAGCCCCGAGGCTCCTCTTTAGCTAGAAGACCCTGTCCTGGCTTCCATCTGTCTGGGAATTCCCAGGGCTTCTTTCCCACACTGTGTAAACGGGTCTGAGAGAGCAAAGGGTGGCAGATCTTCACAGCCACATCCTGTACCTGCAGCAGAATTTTAGAGCCTTAGACATTCATCTCTAAATAATCTTTACTGTATCCTTTGGCTAATCTAGAAACTGGAAGTTTTGTTAAAATTTGACCATAGGCAAATGCATTTACCTCATCTACAGAACGAGGTATAAAGAACTTTATCCTACCAGGTACAGTCTTGGACTCTTTGGGGAAAGACCATTGATCTCCCATTTAATTTAAAAACCTTCTCCAAATGGGCCCCCATGCCTATGGATAGTGTTGAGCACTGGGTAGTGGAAGCTCTTAGTGCTTCTTGCAATGTGTCTTAGGTACCTTTCTGTTGCCATGGTAAAGCGGCACGGCCTAGGTGGGTTATAGAAGAGTTTATTGGCTTACAGTTCCTGAGGGTTAGCTGGAGTCGGAGGCAAGAGCCACTTGTTGGTTCCCAGCCGCACAACTAGCTTAGACCCAAAATAATCACACAGAAACTGTATTATTTAAATCACTGCTTNATTTAACCCATTTCTATTAATCTGTGTATGGCCATGTGGCTGTGGCTTACTGGCCACAGTAAGTTCTGACCAGCCTCTGTCTCAGGTGGCTCCATCACTTCTCTCTGACCCCGCCCTTCTTTCTCCCAGTTTTCCCCACCTAACTCTGTTCCCCTATAGCTTGCTATAGGCCCAAAGCAGTTCCTTGATTCATTAACCAATAAAAGCGACACATAGACAAAAGGACCTCCCACACCAGTTAGCATCCAAGATGGCAGAGCAAAGGTACAGCAGCAGGAGCAGAAGCTGAGGGCTCATGTCTTGAACTGCAAGTACAAAGCAGAGAGCACACTGGGAATGGTGTGTGACTTTGAAACTACAGAGCCCTCCCCAGTGACATAATTCCTCCAGCAAGCCCACACCTCCTAAACCTACCCAAAGGCCAAGGGGGGGAACCAAGTGTTAAAACATCTGAGCCACCGGGGCATATTTTCATTGAAACCACCACATGGTATTCAGCAAAAAAGCTCCCCCCCTCAGTAGCAAAAGGGCGTGGCTGCAGGCTGCCTCTCTTTGCTGATCTGAACCTCTCCAGTGACTTCAACATTCCAAATCTACCACGGAGCCAACCCTTTCCCTGTCTCTTCCTCCTTGCCAGAATTAATTAATTAATTAATTAATGAAAACTTTTATCTTCATAGTTCTAACTAATGACTCCTCACTTCTTTCTGTAATGTTCTCCAAAAGATACCACTATTCATTAGGGTTTATCAGGTAGGCATAATTAGCCATTTCTCTCCTATTTGAATCGTCTTCATTCCTGCAATATTTGTGGGTGCGGCGGCTGTTGGACGCCTCTGAGATTTGCAGAGCTTTGCAGCTGTGGAAAAAATCTCCACTAAAGCTTCTCTGGTTTCGTTTAACTCAGATGTCTGGACCTGGTGTGGTTAGCAGAAAATTTCAATAGAGCAGTAATTACTTTTTATTATTATTATTGTAATATATGGGAAGAAAATCCTGGCTTCCAAGTTGGGAAGTCCTGCTGTGAGTCAATAAAGCTCCCATCTCTGACCTCTCAGAGTCAGGGACAAGCGGCTTGTGGCTTCCAGACCAGAGCTGGGGAGAACTGAGGTCCCCCCAGACTAAGTTGGGAGAGATGGGTGCAGGGCTGAGGTCACTACCGGCCTCTGTATTCTGGCTCCTGCCTGGCGGCTGAGTCTGGCAGGCCAGTGGCTGGGAAGGAGGCCCAGCTTTGTCCTTTGTTTCTCTGGCCCCCAAAAACACATCTTCTGTGATGTTTGAGAGTGTTCCCTCACTCTGGAGATCTGTGTCATCCTGGGGACATTTGGAGCTTGTTCTGTGCGCTTGAGGCATGGACCCCCTGGTCTTGGTGAAAGACTGCAACCTATGTCTCAACTGACAGGCTGCTCTTCAGAGGCTCCTGCTTCCCCTCAACCCCGCTGTCATAGTCTGACTTTCCCAGGACCTTTGAGCCCAGTGGAGAGGACTGATCCTTGTCAGGCTTCTGCCAATCAAGCATTGACACTCCAGGCCTTTGAACACTCAGTTCAGCGGAGTGCTCTCCATCAATCTAGGTGTATGAATGGATATGTGGGGTGATTTGAGGAACCCCCAAAAGTCGCCAACTCTACCCACTTATCCTCTGGAAGTTTTTCACTAGTTGATGTGGGTAGTCATGATTTGGAGTATGGCCCTCTTGGGGGGGGTCCCAACTTTACAACACAACATGTCTTGGGAGGCACAGGTAGCTTAACACTCCATTTATACATCTTTTATCACAGATTAGCTGCTGGATATGGATGAAATGCCTGCAGTGGGCCAAGGAGCAGGTAGTTTTGCTAAGAAAGGAGACATTGTTCACGGTCTGGGAGAAAGAAGCTTGAAAGCCCTGTGCTATGTCAAGGAGACCCCAAACCACAGGGCTCTGCTGTAGGGAAATTATGGGGTGCCTGTAGTGTGGAGGATGGAGGAGGAGCAGGGGAGAGTCCTGGGAGGATGGAAGAGGAGCAGGGGAGAGTCCTGAGAGAATGGAAGAGGAGCAGGGGAGAGTCTTGGGAGGATGGAGGAGGAACAGGAGAGAGTCCTGGGAGGATGGAGGATGAGCAGGGGAGAGTTCTGGGAGGATGGAAGAGGAACAGGAGAGAGTTCTGGGAGGATGGAGGATGAGCAGGGGAGAGTCCTGGGAGGATGGAAGATGAGCAGGGGAGAGTCCTGGGAGGATGGAGGAGGAGCAGAGGAAAGTCTTGGGAGGATGGAAGAGGAGCAGGAAAGAGTCCTGGGAGGATGGAGGAGGAGCAGAGAAAGGAGCCAGGACAGAATGTTCACACTAGACTCGTCTCACACAGACCCACAAGGGAAACTGGCAACAGATAAAAAATAACACTGAGAAGTGCTGCCTCCCTCAGCTAACTTCTAAAGACCGTGTAAGCACCACTGACATCCCTCTCTATTCTTCATGGTCCTGTAAAGCCAGCCAATGCCTACAACTAATTATATCATTTTATATGAATTACATTGATTAATTAAATTAACAGACATCTGAGCAATGAAGACTAATATCCAGGGTCACATGAATTTTAGGTTTACTCATTCAAACAAATATCAATAATGCCAGCTCCGCCCTGTGTCATGCTTCTTGTAAGTCACTCTCTGAATATAGTGCCCAGAAACAAACAGCCTGGGACTTTCTTCCTTGTGTTGGTTTGGATGAGATGTCCCCTATAGGCTCAGATGTTTGAATACTTGGTCCTCAGTTGGTGCTACTGTTTTTGTAGATTTAGGAGGTGTGACTTTGCTGGAGGAAATACTTGGTTGAGGAAGGATATCACTGGGGCGGACTTTGAGGCTTCAAAGCCACACGCCCGTTCCCAGTTCTCCCACACACACACCCTCATTCATGCTTGTAGTTTAAGACGTGAGCACTCAGCTTCCTGATCCTTCCACTGTAGTAGAGCCTGCTTGTTTGCTCCACACCGTTCCACCATGCCTGCTGCTTGTTGCCCTGGGTCCCCATCAAGACATATTCTTGTCCCTCTGAACCATAAGCCCAAATAAACTCTTACATATGTTGCCAAGGTAATAGTGTTTTATCACAGCAATAGAAAATAGCTAATATAGTTCTGAGGGAAGCATCTGTCTTCCTAGGGCTCCTCCTAGAAACTGCCACAGTTCTCTATCCTGACAAAGGCTTGACCATCCTTAATTCCATGGCAACTCAAGTACCTCTGCAATGACCTTGACAGATTTGTCGCTGGATCATTGTAAGCTCTCCAAGTGCTACAGGAAGGAAATTTCTTCCGGGAGCATTGTAGGGTGGGGTAGGCCACGAGATCACTTCTTCACCCCGATATAAACAACACAGAACTCACAACACACAAGAATGTGTTGTTCCCAAGCACCCTGGCTTCAAGGGAGACTCCAGACCACACCCTGTCATTACCGTGAGAACCTCACATGGATTCTGAGATGCCAATGACCATACAGTCAGTATTTGTGAAGAATGTCTGCTCTCCAGGAAATCAGGTTGCTTAGTCCAGAGCCAGTGACTGGAACCCCAATCTGATCCTGAAGTCTGAGCCCCAGTCACAACTCCACGTCATCTTTGTTGATCTTTGACAGTTTAGGGTTCTCCTACCTCAACTTTAGCCTCAGGCTAACTTATAACTCTCTATAGTTTCAGTTAGAACTCTGCTTTTCCCTATTACCAAATGCCTCTCTGGACCTGATGCTCTGTATCCTGCCTGGACCAGAAGTCTTAGCATTTTAATAGGAAAAAAACAATTCAAATTGGATGCTGAATGAATTCCCCGTAAATGACTTAACCATCGAGTGCTGACATTTCCTTTTACTTACGCTAATGATGTCAAGTTTTTTAAATGTACTTGGCAGCATAAATACATCTTTCATATGGGATTCTTTTTATGAGCCCTTTAAACATGAGCTCTTTTAAAACTCCGTTGCGGTTATTAGGTTTCGCCTTGAAATGTGGTTGGACCATTGGTTTGTCCTTGGAGGGCCCAGGTTTGACCAAGGAGGTTAAAAGAATATTGAAGTAGGAACTTTCCTAAAGGCTTGTGGGTGAGTTACAGGGCTAGGATGGTAGTGTGTGGTATTCTGAGATGCAAAGCACACTCTAGTCTCATACAGTTCAAGAACCTGAAATAAGTTCTTTCCTCTTTATGGCTCACTTTCTTTAGCATCTGAAATGTTAGTGGCAACTTGATGCTATGTCTCTGCCATCAGCTCTCATGCCATTGAGATCACCTCTCTTAAAGTCAATTTTCTAGTCCAAGCATCTCTGGTCTGGCCAACCTATGACCTAACATCAGGACTAAAGGGAACACCTCATCCTTGGAAACATCTGAGAGGGAAACAGGACCCTTCTGCTAATTCTAAAATCCCCATGAGCTTTAGCCACACAAGCCTTTTCCTGTCCCCTCTACCCAAGGGAAAAACCCATAATAGTCTCATCTTGAAGGTCAATTTTCAAGTCATCAAATTTGCATGTTATCTACAAAAGTACATAATGTTTTCCGTTCAGATTTGGTTAAAATTGGTGGGATAATCTTAAGATTACTACTTCTTGATTTTTCCCTTTATAACTGCATTTCAAACATATTCATAGTCTTCCACTTTGGGATGAATAAAAGAAAATGATTCAAGAATGATCTCTCCACCATAAACAGTTATAAGACCAGAAAAATGTTGGCCGACAGAAGCTTGTTTTCAGTGCCATCTGAGTCCTCAGACCTGAGACGGTCATGCAGGGGCTGAGCCTTGTGGTCACTTTGTCTTGTTGCTTAGGGACAAGTTCTTGGCATTAGCTTCAGGGGGAAGAATGGAAAGCAAAGAGTGGGGCAGTGCTAATGGCCTAAGAAAGCAAACTTTGGTGATCAGGGCTGAGGATGCCAGGAAGAGGAGAAGGGAGGCAGAAGGTGGGAGCAGAGAAAGAACACACATGCCTATATGGTACTTTTCCATGGGTTGCTGGCCAAGGACTGACTGGCTGTACATTGCTCCAAACGGTGATGAAGACAGAGATCCTGCCCTTTCCAGGCGTGAGGGTGACATTTCTGATAGAGCTGGACTGTTCTGAAGGCAGAGGAGTTCCAGCCGCTCAGAATGGAAAGCTTTGTTAGCACTCCTGGAATTCAGAAACAGTGAAATGGCTCGGTCAGTAAGGCACTTATCAAGCCTGCAGACCTGAATCTGATTCCTCGAGCCCACATAAAAAATGCCAGCTGTGGTGGTGTGCACTTGTAATCCCAGAGCTGTGGAAGTGGAGAGCCAAGGATCACTGTGGCTCGCCAGCCAGCCAAGCGTGCCTAATTGGTGAGCTCCAGGACAATGGGAGACACTGTGTCCAAAGAAGTGGACAGCATTCCTGAGGAAGACACTTGAGGTTGTCTTTCTGGCCGTATGTTTGCACACTCCCACGTATTTATCAGGGTCATCAGAGAGGAGCCTCCCAGAGGATAAGAACTACTCCTGTAGTTAGGGACTCTGCAAGCAACATCACCCACCACATCAGCGTGTTAACAAAAGCTTTTAGGTGGATAATGAAGGATGAAGTTTTGACCCATAGTCAAAACCAGTAGTAAATAGAAACAGACTATGAGATGAACCAAACATTACACCTGGCCTTCACAGACTTTAAAATATCTGTTAAAATATGCTTGAGGAGATCAAAAACACTGAAGACAACTTATACTGAAGAGATTGTGGGGTAAAAGGAACACCCCTGCATTGCTGCTGAGAATGCAAGCTGGTACAACCCCTTTGGATGCTAGTGTGGTGATTTCTCAGAAAATTAGGAAACAACCTTTCTCAAGACCCAGTAA
>LOJH01044625.1:7215-18048 GCA_001685095.1 Ellobius talpinus | reverse complement strand
AGAAAGAAAATAATAAGACTCCTTGAAGGTTTAACAAACAGCTTTGGGATTATTTGTTACTTATTCCTCCTACCTTTCTAATCAAAGCCTCATCAGCTTTCATTATTTCACCTCAATGTAATATTTCTGCAGTAATTTACTGTTGTAATTTTAAACATATTAAAGTTTATGTGGCTTTTATACACATACATATTCTGGATTGATTAGTGTACCTCAACTGTATATACAAAGTCTTTCAAGTTAAAATGAAGTCATTAGAGCTGGTTTTAATCTAATATGATTAGTATCCTTATAAAAGGAAGAAGTTCTGATAGAAAAATAAAAACATCTTAGGAAAATGCTAAAAAAATACACACATGGAAAAAGTCATGAAAGGAGATTGGAGTGATACATCTATCAGCCTAAACTGTCTGGGGCTATAAAAGAGGCACCTCAGGAGACTCAGCAAGAGAGCATCATTTCTCTGTCACCTTGAGAGGGCAGGAGACTTTGATTGACGACTTCTCCAGAACCTAAGAAAACAAAGTTCGATTACAAGATTCCAGTTTGCAATAACTGTTTTAGCCATCATAGGAGGCCATACGATGACTTTATATTTCAGACTATACCTACAAAGCAAACAAAAACATTACCTCCCAAAAATATCCAGAAAATTCAGAATTTTCAAGTGCTAGAGATACTATTCCATTTCTAATGTTTAGCTGCCATCTCTGACAGTCTTGAATATAGTCCATTCACACAGAAATGACGTAATAACATACTATGAGAAAATAGCACTAAATTTCAAGGCTTTAAAGCACAGACATTAAAAAACAAAGTTTCAAAAAGTCCTTGTGTGTGTAGTGTATGTGTGTGTGTGTGTTTGTATGTGTGTGTGTGCATGTGTACACACACCAGTATACATGTGGACATCAGAACAACTTTAGGGAGTTCATCATCCTCCAAAGTCTATTTGGTCATCTGTGCTACTGTGGCTGTTCTACAGGCTAGTCTCTGTATACCATGCACCAGTAGGAGTACTAGGATCACAGTTGCTTTCCAGGACATTTAACTTTTCACACAGGTTCGAGGGATAGAACTCAGGTTGTAAGGCATTTACCTAAATTGGGTTTAGTTGCTGAGCCATCCTGCTAACCCTCAGAATAGATTTTATCAGTAACTTTTACTTTGTGCCCCCTCCCCCCAATTTTAACCTACATAGATCTGTAGGGGAAATTTATTTTTTGGAACAGAGTGTTATTTATCCCAGCACTGGCTCCTATAAAAGTGCTGAGTTACAGGCATGAACAATCAGGATAACATGAAAATATATAGATTATAGTCAAGAAAAATGGATTAAGGTTTTCTGTAGAAAAATCTAAGACACATCAAAAATTTGTTTTTGTTTGTCTCTTACCTAAATTAATTTTCTCTTAGACTGGGTTTCAGGAAGACAAAGGGTTTCCTGTGTTCTTATATGTATTGTTTTGAATACTTAAGAGAAATCTCTCTTACTGCTAAAATTGAATCAAATGTGATAAGATTTATAGTGAAAGAAACAAAGCCTCATCACATATAAATTGGGGCCCAGCACATAATATATTGCATAATACATATGAACTATCACCATTTACCAGCAACTAAGTGCAAAGGAAGAATAAAAAACAAGCTAAAATTTGAACTATAGAACATTCCTGTGTAATTGAGAAAACTTTTATATAACCTGTTCTTAATATTTGAGAAATCAAATTAATTTTTCAAGCCATATTTGCTAGCTCTTTCTTGCATATAATGTGTGAAAAATTACTACAAAGTAATTTTTAGGATAATAAGCACATTTACTTATTTCTCTTGTACTCAAATATATTTGCTTTCTTTCTCTCTTGAAATTCTTGTTTCTTTTAATTTAACAGATTTTTATCTGATTCTTCTGTGCATTTAGTTAATTCACTTTTAAATCCTTAAAATTACTTTAGCTTATCTTAGCCTTTCACAAAAAATAAAATTAAAAAAAAACAAAATAAAAAAAAATCTACTAGTCAACAACTGGGTTAATGATATGAACAGACAGTTCTCAAAAGAAACAAAAGTGCACAGGAAGTTGTGTTTTTAAGTATTCAATATCCCTAGTCATCAGGGGAGTGCAAATTTAACTTTCTACTTTCAAATATCATCTCACTGCTACTAGAATGTCTACCATGAAAAAATACCTGAGATCTACTAAGAGATGTGGGAGAGGATTTCCTTATTCACTGCCTGTGGGATTACAGTATGGAGGCATCTAGAAAACTTAACAATACAACTGAAGCGTGACCTCATAGTCTCAGAAAACCACATACCCTACCACAGAAATACATGCATATTTGTGCTTATTGATGATATATTCATGATAACAAAGAAATGGAAGCATCGTAGGTTTTCATCCACAGATGAACAGGTTATAAAAATGCTTCACATACATATAATAGGATTTTACTTGGCTGTAAATGAAAATGAGATTATGATTTTCCAGGACAATTAATTGGAACAGAAAGCATAATACTAAGTTGATCCTGACGCAGAGAGATAAAATCTGCATGTGCATTCTCATTTGAAGAGCCTATTTTGTCGTGTATATTATATAGATGAGTGCAAAGTTTGAAAAGCCAAAAAAATTAGTCAGGAATCCAAGAAAAGGGAAATATAGATGCTGAGAGAGGACAAGACTGAACAAACTCATGAAACATAAGAAAGGAAAAAAGGCTGGGGGAGTAGTTACAATAGGGAAGTAGAAGCAGGGGGTGGGTAGAAGAGAGGAAGGAGACTCCACTAGACCACAGTTTGTTTGAAAATGATGTAATGATACATAATACCTAATATGCTACCTTCAAAAACAATTAAATCTGTGAAAATATAAACCTTATGGAAGAGTAAGTCTATGGTAGGATGAGAGAGCAATGGAGGTCTGCAAACATATGGTCAGATCTCAAGATCCAGAAGTCAGTATTGTTTGGAAAAAAGACAACAGGAGTCAGATTAGGAAGAACAGCAGGACCACAGAGACATAAAGAACATGAGTTATCAAACAGAAGTGGGAACTTGGGGGTGCAGGAAAATTAGCAACAAAAGAAGCACCATAAAGCACAAACTTCAGTCCCACAGCCCTTGGCTGCACCGTTCAACAGTAGTGTGTTCTAGAGCATTGGCATTCTCATCAACTACAAACAACAGAATTATGTGCCTTGAGTCTGTTATAGTGATAAAGTGAGCCACCTCTTTAAAGCTTTGACATAGCATAATTTATGACGCACAATACACAGCCGACAGTATACACCAATTATTCAATTGGAAGCTATGGTAAAGTGGACAGGAAAAAATATGGTAGCCATAGTTTCTCTCTTTATCAGTTTAAACAAAATGTCCACAGTTTTGGGGAACTGGAGAAATGGCTCAGCAGCAAAGAATACTTACTGCAACCATAGAAAATCAGAGTTTAGTTTCCAGTCCCTGTGGATGGCAGCTAACAGCTGTCAGTAACTCTAGGTCCAGGGTAGCTAAAACCCTCTTGTAGACTCTAGAATCACCTGCACTTGCATGTACACACACCCACACAGACATAGACACATAATTAAAATAAATCTAAACTATGTATAATATTTTTATTCTTTTATTGACAACACTTTCATTTAGACCCAATGCTTTAAATATAGCACTAAAAGATTTTTGTTTGTTTACTTTTGGTGAATCTTTGCTATTCTGTTTGTTTGCTTGCTTGTCTCTTTGAGCATGTCTCACTATGCTGTCCAGGCTGTCTTTGAAATCACAGTCATCCTACCTAGCCTCCTGAGTGCAGGGATTACAAGTGTGCACTATCACACTTGGTTTTATGGTCCTACAAATTTTATTACTACCTCTGGTATTTCTTAAGTCAAATATATTTTCTAATTACAAACTGTTATTATCCTTATTCACTTCTAGTCTGCCTCACACTGGAATATAAGTTGCGTGATGCTAGGCAAAGCTTGGCTTCTTTGTTTTTATATCTGAGGTGAAACAAACCACAAAGAAAGCAGTTAACCAATTGTGCATACAATTTTAGTTGAAACTGTTTTGAAATCTTTCCAAAAAAGACATTTCCAACACAGTACTTTTCAAAGTTCAGGAATTTGGGGGGGGGCAGGGGCAGGGGAGGCAAGTGCAGGTGGGCATTTCAAGTTTTTACTAAATATTTAATACCACCTAGTATCCAGCTCTATTCTGCCTTCACCCTTTTCTGTCATGAAGAAAAGTTTTAAAGGAATTGTCCTCATGAAACAATCGATGTTTCACACTGGAGTTCTTGACTTTTCTTCCAGTTATTCTCCACAATCATTATTTTTACATTTCTAGGCATACATTTCATGTTAAAAAAAGAAAAGATGTGTGTGGTGAGAAAGTAAAACAACTTATTCTGCAAGCATTTTAACAGTGAGTGCTAATGTCAGGCCTGTAATGCTATTCAAAAGAGGCCAGAGCCTGTTCGCAGGGGATCTGCTCCGGGTGACTCAATCCATCATGATGCCATTGCTTGACAGTCACAGACAAGGAAAAACACTTAGAAAGTGCAGGTGAACATATTCGCTGACAATGCATAGCAATTTGCAGGATGTCACATTTGGCTCATGCTCCTCATACCATTGCATCTGTTAGGATAAATAGAAGACTAATTTTCATACTGTTCCTATCTTCTGCAGCATTTGGTGCTTGGGTAACAGAGTGGGATAAGTCGCTAATGAATGGAATCATATCGTTCTCCTGCCCCTTCCTCTCGGAGTCACTGCCTGGCTGCCAGACGAGTGTGTAGCTCGGATGATGGATAACAAAATCTACGACCTTTCACCTCCAAGTCACCAGTTTGAAATCAAGCTTGTTGAGCAATGGAAGACATTTGTTTCCAACGGCAGCTCATCACAAGCTTGCACTAAATGAATGACTGGTCCCTATTTGCTTACTGGACCTGAAATGATAGCTACTTGCACTGAGAAATACATTGTGCTAAAGAGTTAAGCCTCAGTTATTATATTAATATCTCATATACAGGCTGTAAAGTTAATACACAAAATTAGAATATATTCAACTTTCATTAGCCTGGGGTTTTACTGGCAGGAATTAATTTATTTTCATTGTTTTCAATAATAAATAATTATCACTGTAAATTTTTAATAATTAGGGCAAAAATGACTAGCAAAAATTATGTGATGTTTAAGGTCTTGACTTTTTATGATATAAAGCATTTAATTTTTTTAATTTTTTATTACACTTTGGTTCAACATTTAATATTGCAAAAGCAAATTCACAGATGGTAATGTTTATATATTCTTATGTGTATGGGTGTTTTGTCTACATGTATGTCTGTACACCATGTATGTATAGTGTTTGCAGAGACCAGAAAAGGGCATCATACCCTCTGGGACTGGAGTCAGAAACCTCTGCAAGTTGCCATATGGGTGCTGGGATTTGAACCTGGGGCCTCTGAAAGAGCAACCAATACTCTTAACCTTAACTGCTGAGTCATCTTGTTAGCCAGGAGAAGGTATTTCTTGAAGATAGTGTGAGATAGGGAAACTATATCTTTATGTGTTCAAATGGCATGGGAGAGTGAATGATTTAACATAATTGCACTAACTGGGGCCCCATATGCCTAAAAACCATTAAAATATAAAAGGTAGAAAAAGAAATAATTTTATAGAGAGTTTAAATATATGTTACCGTATAAACCTTCTTTATTTGCAGTATTAAAAGACCCTATCTTACACTTCCAATAAGGTTAGGCTCATCGTCAGAGATACTAAAGAACATTCCACAGTCCTTTCTGTCAGGATCTAGTGTTGCACACTCCCGTTTCCTAGATACTTTCTTCACAGTTGTGAGAGACTTAGGATCTAGTGTTGTACATTCCTGTGAACTAGGCACATTCCCTGCTGAAGTGACAGAGTGCCTGAAAATGAACATAAGAGAGGAGAGGTTCATTCTGACTCGCTGAAAAGTTATAGGCCATTATGGTGGAAAAATAAGGCAGCTAGAGGAACTTAGTTGGTGGAAGCAGAAACATTCAGGGGATGGTCAGACCACAATGGTTATTTTATTTTTTTTTTAAAAATGCCCATAACAGAACCACCAACTGGGGAACATTTTTTAAAGACAAGAGCCTCTGAGGAACGTTTCTTTTTCAGACCATAACATCCTCTTTCACCTTTTTCCCCATCTCCTGGCACTACTGAAGTTAGAAGTCTATATCTAACTTGCTTTCAATAATAAAATGAAAATGGAAAGGACTTGTATTATTCTTTCTATTGTTCCAATAAGCACAGGAACAGAAATCAACCTTGTACAGACTTCCCATACCCCAAACTCCTATTCCCAGTACCAACTTCATTTATTATAAGCAATACTTTTTCTTTCAAAATTGGTTACTTGAGGCTTAGGGAATATTCAATCATTGCTGAAGTATAACCTAGCCAGCTCTTACAAATATTGCTTTCACAAAAATGACATCAATACCAAAAGTTATGTCTGGAGCCTTGACGGTGGCCCAGGCTGGGAGATACTGAAACACAGGACAGGAAAGGATGGAAGTACAAGTGTCAGAGAGCTAGAAGGAGATCCATGCAAAAGGAAGGAAAGCAGGGATCTTCCCATTTGCTGTTTGCTTTCAAGGTTTTCAGAAGAGAGAGTTATGGGGACTGGTTTCTCCGGGAGATCATTGGAATAGTAAATTTACTGTGACCCACACACCTGAGTCCTGAGGCAGACTCTGGTTTGCTTACTGACTCTTTGAAGTGTGTATTTTCTTTGGGGAAAGGAGGAAAGATGTTTCAAGGCTAAGACAGGAAAACCCAAAGCTTTAATGGGAGAAAATCGGCACTTTTTTTCACTAGACCATTAACACAAGCCATATTTTCATATCCATAAAATTTAGTCTACTCACTGCACTACATATCTATAAACACTGAAAACACTAAAAATTGATTCAATGAAAAACTGCAAGTATGACCATTGGATCCGCAGAGGAATGTATTAAATCAAAAGGAAAGAAGCCAAAGAGGAGAAATAAAAGCTTTTATCTACATTCCAAAGAATTTAGAAAATTAAAAATAGGAAAATATCAGAAAATTCATGTTACTCAGACATACAGACTAATTCTTCAGGAAGCAGAGACAAGAGATTGGCACAGGTTTAAAGGCATCTTGTTATACAAAATGAGGTCCAGACCAGACATGGGTATATAAACTTGGTGGTAATAGTAATAATAATAATCAATCAAAGACTAAAGCTGAAGGGAAAAGTTGCAATTAACGCAGTTGGAAGTGGGTGTATCTGTAGTGGAATACCTGCGTAGTGGTGGGGCATGAGAACACTGTGGAAGAATGGATCACACTGCCAGAGGCACACATTTGATGTCTGACACACTCGATATGTATGTAAAACTAAAGAAGAAGACTTACAGTCACACTTCTCAAATTTCATTACTAAATTTCTTTCAGTGTCTTCAAAATGTTTGAAAAGTTTAAGGATATCCACAAGATTCCCTTGGTCAACCACTTAAACAAATTTTACCCAGTCCCACCATTAGAAGTCTTGCCTGACTAAAACTACAGGCCAGTTCAGATTCTGCGTTCTCCACACTAGACATCTTCACACGGGTCACCCTCAGAGATTCCAGGAAGTTTCCACTGAACTAGGTTTCCACCCCACCCCACAAATGACTCCCCCAATTCCAACTGTCTCTCCCCACACTCTCTCCCTCCATTCCCTGGTTCAGGAACCAGATCTCTCACCCACCGAAAACCCACCCACAAAATCTATTCTATTCCTCTTTCCCCAGGAGGTAACATGCATCCCATCCCCAGAACCCTCCTTTTTTACTTAGCCTCTCTGGGTCTGTGAAATGTAGGTCACTTGTCATTTACTTAATAGCTAATATTCACTTAAAAGTGAATTTGCCTGTAAATTTCATGATTTTTTTAAAAAACAACTGAGTAATAGCTTCATTGTATAAATGTGCCACAGGTTTTTTTAATCGTCCTTTGGTTGAAGGACATCTAGGTTGTTTCCAGGTACTGGCTAATATAAATAAAGCTTCTATGAACATAGCTGAGCAAAAGTTTTTCTGGTAGGGTGGAGCGTCCTTTGGAAATATGTCCAGAATTGGTATAACTGGCTCTTGAGGTAGATCGATTCCAAATTTTCTGAGTAACTGCCATATTGATTTTCATAATGTTTTCACAAGTTTGCACTCCCACAAGCAATGGGTGACTGTTTCCCTTGTTCCATATCCTTTCCTGCATGAGTTGTCATTTGTGTTATTGACTCTTAACAGTGGGAGCGAGTGTGTCTCTGAGTCTTTTGCCTACTCTTGGAACTCTTTCCCTTCTATTGGATTGCCTTGCCAGCCTCTATATGAAGGCTTTTGCCTTATCTTATTGTATCTTGTGTTGTGTTTGGCTGTTGTCTCTTGGAGGCCTACTCTTTTCTGTAGGGAAACAGAGAGAGAGTAGATGCTGGGAAGGAAGATGGGAAGAAGATGGGAGGAGTGGAGGAAGGGGAAACTGTGGTCAGAATGTATTGTAGGAGAGAAAAATCTATTATTAATAATAAAAAAAGAAATAAAATATTCACTCAAAAATTTTAAATGTTTTAAAAGTTTAATGGTAAGAAAACATGCAATCCATTCTATAAATATAAAGGTATAAAATATTAAAAATATAAAATATAAAGAAATTATAGTTTAGTTAAGTCATACATGCCAAGTAAATGCCTTGCAATGTCACCTGGAAAACGATGTTTTTGGATAAAATAAGAACAACTAGACTATCTGAAACAAAGGGAACACTTTTCCATGGCTGGTAGGAATGGAAATTGTACAGTCACTTTGGAAATAGTATCATAGTTTCTCTGAAAATTGGGACTGGATCTACCACAAGGTCCAGCTATGCCACTCTTGGGCATACACCCAAAGACACTCAATCATACCACAAGGACACTTGTTCAGCTATGTTCATAGCAGCTTTATTCATAATAACCAGAACCTGGAAACAATCTAGATGTCCTTCAACTGAAGAATGGATAAAGAAGATGAGATACATTTACACAACGAAGTATTACTCAGTTGTTAAAAACAACAACGTCACAAAATGCAAAGGTAAATGGAGGAACTAGAAAAAAATCATCCTGAGGGAGGTAACCCAGACCCAGAAAGATAAAAGTTGTATGTATTCACTTCCAAGTGGAATAAGTGAATATTAGCTGTAAAATAAAGGATAATCATGTTACAATCCACAGATATAGTGGCTATGAAGAAGGAGGGCTCAAGGGGGGCACATGTATCTCCCTCGGAAGAGGAAACAGAAGAGATTTTGTGGGTTGACTAGGGGTGTGTAGAGATGGGCACATGAGGAGGCATCAGGTAGGAGTGACGTGGGATGTGAGGGGAGGAGTTCTGAAAGAACTGACTAGAAAGAAGGTCATTTCAGTAAGGTAGAAACCTGATGCAAAGGAAACTCCCAGAATCTACAAGGATGACCCCAGCTAAGACTCCTAGCAAAAGGAGTCTTAAGTAATTAAATAGCTTGAACGGACCACCTCCTGTGACCAGACATGGCTACCAGTGGAGGGATTAGGATACTAACCCAACCACATAATCTTCAACCTACAGTCAGTCTGTCCAGTCTATGGGATGTGTTGGGAAAGGGTGATAGAGAGATTGTGGGAGTGACCAACCAATGACTTGTCCAGCCCGAGACCCATGCCACTAGAGTGAGCCCATTTCAGACACTGCCTAGAGTGCCAGAATCCAGAAGCTGAATGGCCCAGAGACCTAGGAAAGAAACAAACATGACTGGAGGGAAAAAAAACAAACTGCAAATATAATGATGCCTAATAATTTTGTTCTAGACTGGCTCCTAGCTCAATAGTCATCAAAGAAGCTTCACCAGCACCTGGTAGAAGCAGATGCAGAGACCTACAATCAAACATTAGTTGGAGCTCAGGGAATCCTGCTGAAGAAAGGGAGGATTATTGTAGAAGCCAGATGGGCCAAAAATATCACACGCACACACACACACACACACACACACACCCTTACACAATCAAGTAATCTGGGCTCACAGGGACTGAACAAACAACCTGGGAGCCTGCATGGAATTTGACTTAGGCCTTCTGCATATGTGTGACAGTCATGTTATCTTGGTCTTCTTGTGAGACTCGCAACAGTAGGATCAGGACTCTGACACTTTTGCTGGCTTTTGGAGCCCGACTCCTCATTACTGGGTTGCCTTGCCTAGCCTTAATACATGGGGAGGTGCTTAGTCTTACTACAACTTGATATGCCGTTTTTTTGTTGATATCCATAAGAAACCTGCTGTTCTCGGAAGAGAAATGAAGGAGGAAGAGGAGTGGATGGGGTGACAGAAAGGGGGTTGGGGACAGAGACTTGGAGGACATGAAGGAGGGGAAAATGTGATTGAGTTATAAAATGAATGAATGAATGAATGAATGAATGAATGACTACCATTAGCACACACACTGATGTTTCACTTTAAGAGTAAAACTATCTTCTATTCCAGGATCGACAGGATATAGCAAGACCTCAGATTAATAACTACAGACTGAAAGTTTTCATTTGCATGTAAGAGAAGAATCAGTGTAGATTATCATATGACAGAGAAATGTATAACAATAAAAATGAAATGATAAAGACAGTCTTTTCTTATGATAATTTATAGAATTATATGTTTGTTGAAAGCAGACATTTAGCTGATCTATTTTGTTGACGGTGTATGGATCAGTGAGTCAAATTAAGAAATAAGGGATAGAATAGTTGATAGACACACACAC
>LOJH01044621.1:0-13752 GCA_001685095.1 Ellobius talpinus | reverse complement strand
CTATGTGGGAGCCTAGTCTGTTTGGATGCTCACCTTTCGAGACATTTAAAAATTCTCTTTCCTAAAGTTTAGCTATGATAGGTAGATGTACATTTCCTTATATTCATGCTTACACACTTGAAACCTGAAAATGATGTTTTTCATCAGTTTTCGAGATATAAGTGAATTTGCCCTGATCATTGTTACCCATGATTCTTACCCGTTCTCCATGGCTGCTTCATTTTCTGATTTCTTCATTCTTCACTCTGAGTAGTCTATCTAGACTTACGTCTCTGTGGGCTAACACCATTTAACCGTGCTCAGGTTTTAGTTACCCACTTCCTTTTAGCTCTAAATTTTAGTTATTGGAAGTTTATAAGATGTATATCATGTTCTTTCAAATAGTCTATGCAGACTTTTATGTTCAGTTTGTGTTGAAAATTTGATTCACATTTTTATCTCTTGGAACATGACCACCCTAGTTATTGTAAAGGCTTTCATTTGGTATATGAGGTCCTTTTGTTTATGTATTGCTTTCATTGACTTAATAAAGAAACTGCTTGGCCTGATAGGGCAAAACTTAGGTAGGCAGAGAAGACAGAACTGAATTCTGGGAGGAAGAAAGCAGTGTCAGAGAACCACCATGGAGCCACCAGAGTCAGACATGCTGAATCTTTCCCAGTAAGCCATGATCTCGTGGTGATATACAGATTATTTTAAATGGGTTAAATCAAGATGTGAGAGTTAACCAATAAGAAGCTAAAATTAATGGGCAAAGCAGTGTTTTAATGGATACAGTTTCTGTGTGATTATTTCAGGTGTTAGCTAGCCAGGCAGCCAGGACAGAACAAAGGGCCCGCGCTCCATGTAACATTCATTAGTACAAAAGCATGGTCCATGCACAGTGTCTGATTGCTTATAGCTTCTGCTTTTTCACCTGCATTGCAGTACCTTCTCAGTGTCTTATTGCGAATGATTTAGTTCCAGATACTTTATTTGAACCATAAAAAACTTGTATAAATAATTTGAGACCTATGTGATGTTATTTTCCTCTGAAAAAAATATTTATATTTGCTTCTGCCATATACCTGTGGGTACTTTAATCTCTAACTTTAAACTGGTTTCAGGATTCATTGACAGTTTGCCAATCCATTATTTATATACCACATTCTTATTCATTCACCTGTTGAATGACATTTAGGTTGTTTCCTAAATTTAGGTTATTTTAGGGTGTCAATGATCATGACTGAGCAAGCATCTGTGGAGGAGAATGTCAAGTCCTTGACACATGCCAAAGACTGGTATAGCTGAGTATTTTGTAGATTTATTTTGACTTTTTGAGGATTCTCAGTGCTGATTTCTGGAGTGGCCGCACCAATTTGCATTCCCACAAACAATGAATGAAGGTTTCCTTTTCCCAACACCCTCACCAGCTTTTATGGTTAGCTGTTTGTGGATCTTAATAATTCTGACTGGGGCGAGATGAAATCCCAAAGTTGTTTTAATTTGCTTTTCCCTAATTGTTAACTACCACTTTGGGGTGTTTCTTGGGCATTTTGATTTCTGTTGATAACTCTGTTTAGATCTGTAACCCATTACTTCATGGGATGCTTGATACTTGATACTTTATTCTTCAGAATAAAGACCAAAGGACTTGAATCAAAACTCATCTAGTTTCAGACAAGCTTCCTCAAACACATAGAAATGCCCAATTCACACTGAAGTGTTTGTGATTATCACCCAAAGACATAAGTCACAGAACTTTCAATGGAATCTTTTTGAAAGAACCTTTTACAGAATATCCTGACAAAAGGTTTTCAAATACTTATGAAGCCAAGTGACTTGTAAAGATGTACAAAAAAGGGACAATATTTTTACTTAAATGTACATAATCAGTCATCTTCTGAAAACACACTTCTTGTAAAGTTTTCATTACTAACCCAGTAATAGTCTTGGGGTTCTCTGCTTTTCAGTCATTTCAGAAAATAATTTTTATTTTTGTATTTGAAAAACCAATGCTAATTAAGCCTCAGTGGGCAGAGGAAATTGAACTTCTGGGGTTTTGATAAGAGAAAAGTTCCACAAAATATTTCCTTCACGCATTTGCAGAAAGATAAATTAGCAGATAGAGATGGTATCAGCTACTTATAAAGTCAAACTACAAACCCATGCAAAAATCATTAATAAGCGCCCATGTGGTACAATCTGAATTTCATTCAATGAACCGAAGCACAAACTTTTAAACATAATGCTCTACCTGAAACCTGGGAGCTCTTGAAAGGGAAAAAGGTACCATGGTCAAGGGAACAATAGTTAAGGAAAGATATCAGTAAATGGTATTTTAAAATTAAAAGTAACAACAAGAAAGAAAAAGCCTTTTTTTGCAGTAGACTGAGATCATTACAGGAAGCCACAACTAGTCAAACCGCAGAGACTAACTGATCATGGAGCCTAGCCCCAGTGACAACTTCTTCAATACACCTAAGGCTCAAGGAGTATCGTGGAAGATGGGGCTGGAAGATGGTAAGAGCAAGAGGACCAAGGAGTCTGCTGTAAGCTTGTATCTTGTGGATATGACGGGTGTTGGAACACAAGCCAAGAATGGAGTCGAGTGAGGAAACTTCTGAGTGCCTGTGAGAACATGCCAAGGAAACAAGTCTTGTGCCTTCAGTTTCTTCAAAAGGTGGAATTGTTCTTGGAGTGTGTTTCCATTCCCCTCCCAGGTGTATGGATTAGGAGTGAGCTTACTTCAGGTTATTCATATTGCTTGCTGTTGTTATTCAATTATGCCTGTCTGGAAAAACAGATTTTTGCCACATGCAGCATGTCCTTGTGATAGTATGCAGCTTACACTCATGAGAACTTTACTGACCTTGCTTAGCCCTCGGAGTATAAATTGTCTGATGCTCTGAATAAACTTGGCTGTCATGTGCAGCTTGAGTCTGCTTCACTTCTCAGCTCCACTCTCCCAGGCTCCACCACCTCTAGAGCAGGAAACAGACCAAATCTCAACAATATGGCTGTATGAACAAGACCTGGACGATGACAACAGCAGTGGATATGCTAATGTAGATGGGAACTCCTAAATGAAGAGCCGCGACCCATGAATGACTGCTGAGAGAGGGAGAATTAGTATCCAACATGGATGAGGCCCCTAAACTGTTATCTATGACCATGTATGAGTCCAGTTGTTATGTATGTTGTCTTATATATACATACATACAACTGGAGATCCTATTACCAGCTTAAGACAGAGCAAGCATAAATGCTGAGCCAGGATGGCAACATCTGCCCTGCGGTTGCCATTTTCTGGGCATCTTTCAGTGTTCTAGTTACCATCTCTGCTCCTTCTCACTGCTTTTCTTTGGCTTTTAAGAGAAAGACCTAGATTTTGGAAACATCTCCCAAATAGTCTTCCAGTAAGAATGGCAGCCAATTTGCTGAGTAACCATTTCATTATGCTTCCACTAAGCTTGGCAAGGAGTCACAGAAGAACCAGGTTCCTTACTCCGGTTTCAAATAGATTGCAAGGCCCTTGGTATGGGTGATTTCTTGGGCAGGTTTTTCACATTACAGTGTTCTGCTTTCCCACCTTCTGAAGTCCTCTGGGAAGGACAGAACAAATGAGCACCAGCAGTCAAAATTAAGACACATGTTATAATGCAGGGATGTGAAAAGCACACATTCAAGGAATGGTACCTTTCCAGAAGACTGTCATCTGTACCTCTCTGAAGTACACCCTCCTCTCTCTTGTTCTTTCCCATTAAGGTTTAACTGTAAATCTGGTCAATTTCAGCCACTCGGA
Source organism: Ellobius talpinus (assembly GCA_001685095.1). Classification (NCBI taxonomy): domain Eukaryota; kingdom Metazoa; phylum Chordata; class Mammalia; order Rodentia; family Cricetidae; genus Ellobius; species Ellobius talpinus. The sequence goes on along the minus strand of LOJH01044621.1, from coordinate 9,968 downwards.
CTTTTACCACTCAACGAAGAGCCTCAAATACAGTGGCCACTCACGAGTTTTTTAAGTGTTTGTTGAATGGATCGTTCAAATTTGATGTCACTGTCTATAATGGTTGATTTTAGGTGTCAAGTTGACTGTCTTGAAGGACACTCACATGGCTGGTAAAGTGTTATTGATTCTCTATGCTTCAGCAGGTACTGATGCAGTTGCTGTGCTGAATGGGATCCCAGGTAGTTTTGCATAAGCTAGGAATGACTGGAAAGCCCTAGGTGTGTCTGAAATATTGGCCCTGGTGAACTGTGGGGAAGACAAAGAAGCAGAGGAACAGTGTGTGCCACACACCCCCTTCCTAGCAGCATAGCTTTCTTTCTTCCCATGTTTTGCATCTCAGAGCATCTTTGGAACTGACCCCAATACCTTCCCTACCTGGTTTGCTAGCTTCCCGGCCCTTGACCTTAACTCTGCCTGAGAATTCTACCAGCAGCTTTCCAGGTGCTGAATGCTTCCATCTGGGACTGAGTGACATTACCAAATTTTGTTCTCTAGCCACAGGTAGCTGACCTTGGGACTTCTTCCGTGAGACTTCCTAGTGTTTGGAATCCAGTGAGACGACCCTTTCACACTGCGCTTTCATGTGTATTATTTAGTTCTGTCCTGGGGAACTCTGAATGAAGCACGTGGAAACAATGTGCTGCTTCCAGTTTACAGCTGTGCAGCTGAGAAGCTTGGAACGTACCCCAGGATCGGCAGAAATGGCCCTCAGGTTCTTAGCTGAAAGGACTGTGGTATTTCACACAGACACCAGAAGTACTAGTTTTCTTATTCTAAATAAAAGTCCTCTGTCAACTAAAGTAGTGACTATAGCAATACTACCACGTCCATATAGTCCACAGATCAGAAGCTGGGAAGTCCCACCCACACCTGAGAGCCATAATTTGTCTTAGGCTATTTCTGAAGAAGCCGGAACAGCTGAATGCATCGTGTGTTTACTAACAGCTTTCTTCTCCTCATCCTTTTTCTTCCCCCCTCATCACAATATAATACTGACATTTAGTACCTTTTGAAACAAAACTCCATCAGCAATGCTGGAACAAAAATAAACATGAACAGAGTCCCATTTTTTTCCTGAGGGTTTTTAAACCCACTCTGTTGCTCTTTCCAGCAGTTTAGCCTTATGCCCTGGAAAATAACTGGATCATTGCCCTCCTTGCATCTGTACAGAAAATCTAATGATTTGGGTATAATTATACTGATGCCTCAGCAACCAATATGGGAATGTCCTTGTCATGTCTGTAAAATAAAGGTAATAAAAAATCCTCAAAAAAGTGATCAGTATTCTGTTTTAAAGAGAAAATACATTTTACCTTTCAAAATTGTTATTTATTTACTTACTTACTTATTTTGGGTGTATGTGCCATGACAGGGTTAGAATAACAGGCATGAGTTAGCTTTCTTCTACCATGTGGGTCCTGGGGATCAGTCACGGCAGCAACTCCTTTAACCACTTAGCCATCTCACTGGTCTGAGTGAGACCATGGACTTTTCTAATGGGAACTGATCATTGTAAATGTTACTTTTTTCTAGAATTTTTGGCTTAATTATTCATAAGCATGCTAAATTAAATTTGTTTGATGGTTTTGTATGTCATTTATATAGAATCCCTCATTGAAAGGAAAATTATACATTTTTGAGGATAATGCAAAATTTATTACGAAACACAGTGTTGTGGCATTATGTCACATGAGGACATGAGCTTTGAAATGAATCACCTCATCCTTTATCTAGTTACTAGGTATATTTGTTCCACTTTTATTATTTATTTCTAACTTTATATTATGATGTTAAAAGAATGTTACCTGTAATCTCTAGTTTTGAATTTTTGGATAGCCAGTTGCATGATATATATCATAAATATTGTCAAAAGTGACTTGTCTTTCAGAAGGATATAGGGTTTTATATATTCATACCCCCAAACTTGCATACATGTATACATCTATTCATGTTTATAAAATATATAATCAAAAGAGTTGAAATAGTTATATATTTTCTACCATGTTTACTAATATTGATATATTTGAGCATATTCTTCATGTAGATTTAGGATTACTTCATTTTATATAGGTTTAGCTTCTGTGACTGCTGAATATATATTAATAGCTGGTTTACAATATTCATAAATTATGACATAATTCTTAAAAGTATGTTTTGCTCCTGATTCTGATCTGCTTTGTAAATGCTTGCCTGTAAACATGACTAGAGAAAAACAGATAAAGGCATCCACAGCACTTCTACAAGCCGGTGTGAGTCCGTGGAAACACGTCTTAGGTCACTGACACTGTAGCATGAATTCTTTCTGTTAGTGAAACCGCACGTATGTACTCAAACATTAAACATCAACCTTTCCTTGGAGTCCAGTGAGTTTTAGTGCTACATGCTGAGTTCTTTTCCTGAGAGGCCCCTGTAGTACAAAACCAGTGTTGTTGTTGTTTCAAGAATATGTAGGCGAAATTTTGACTGACTTAGAGAACAAAACATTCTACTAAGGGGCCACTATAAGATGGAAAGTAGTTCTAGGTCCCAGAGGGTCCTTTAATAAAGGAGTAGCATGGTAAACCTGTCAGCTTTTTAAACTAGTTTTACACTACGGTGGAGGCATGAGTGTAATGCCGCAAGTCACCCTGAACCTTAAGCTTAATCTCCATTTGGATTCTAATTCAACCATAGATGATACTTAATGAATTTGGTTATGAGGATCTAGAGAGCAATACTTGAAACACTGATGGTAACTGAGTCTGGAGTGTGAACTTTTGATGAGGGTGACTCAGAGGCCTGGAAGTCTGCATTTCTAGTTAGAATACCTCAAAGGCTAATTAGCTATCCATAGTTACACGATGTACTCATCCACAAATATGGAATGCTATTTGTGCTGAAGTGGTTTTAAGCAAATTATATTCAGTCATAGCCACAGAGGGAGGACATTTTAACAGACCAGATTTAGAGTTTTTCAAGGCAAAATATGTTATTTCATCATCTACCTTTCATCAAGCAGAGGACTCACCTCTAGCAGAACAGTCATAACGTCAGAGTCCAATCCGATGCACTTTTCCGGTTCCCCCTATCTGAAGGGCCAAACATAGTATTTCTACCTTTGGCCATTTTCTCACCTTAACTCACCCTGGGCATGTCATTCAGTATTTGTCACACAAAATAGCATGTGCTGAGCTCCAAGGCCAACGGTAAAGCAATGGAAGGAAGACTTCTCCAAACCACCAGGAATCCTGTCCAGAAACAAGATAGGGCTCCCCCAAATCCTGTAAGTCTCTAGATTAGTGGCTCTCAACCTGTACATCATTACCCCTTTTAGAGTCAAATGATCCTTTTGCAGGGTCACACATCAAATATTTACATTATGATTCAAAAAGTAGAAAATTTCAGTTATGAAGTATCAGTGAAAATTTTATGGTTGGGGTCACCAGAGCATGAGGAGCTGTGTTAAAGGGTCGCAGCACCAGGAAGGTTGAGATCTGCTGCTCTAGGGGTTCAGGATTAAGATGAGTGTGGTGAAGGCCCAACACAGCAAAGTGAGAACTATTATTTAGTCAACTTATGACTGTAAAGAAATAAATATCCCAAATATGTAACGTAGGAAATATAGACTATTGCAGAAAAGAATGTAACATTTCATATAACTATTCACGTTTAGGTGTATTTCTTTTCTTTCTCTTTTTTGTTCTTGTTCTTGTCTTTGTTTTTTGAGACAGGGTTTCTCTGTGTAGCTTTGGCAGTCCTAGAACTAGCTTTCTAGTCCAGGATGGCCCCCAACTCACAGAGATCTGTCTGACTCTGCCTCCTGAGTGCTGAATTAAAAGTGTGCACCTTCTCCAGTGTAGGTGTGTTTCTTGATAAATGACTTCTGTGTATACCAGGTATATAATACATTAGATTTGGTATATTATATGAAACTGAAATTATTATGTATTTATGTACATAAGTACAGGCATAGTAGCATAGTATGACTAATATTGTGGTGGCTTGAATGAGACTAGCTCCCATAAGCCCATATATTTGAATGTCTAGCCCTAGTTGGTGCGCTATTTAGGGAATGATTAAGAGTGTGGCCTTGTTGGAGGAGACGTGGCACTGGTGAATTGGCTTTGAGGTTTTAAAATCCCACACTAAGTCTAATATAAAATACATCAGGTATACATGAAGACATTTACTATAAAACATACCTAAAGGTTAATAGTCATATGAAATCTTACATTCTTTTTTGCAATAGACTATATTTCATAAATTATCTACTCTCTCTCTCCCTGATGCCTGTAGATCAAAATGTACAGCTTCCAGCTACTACTCTGCCACTGTGCCTGACTGCTTCCTGCCATGATGATAAAGGACTAAACCTCTGAAACTATAATCAAGCCCCCAAGAAATGCTTTCTTTTATAAGAGTTACCTTGGTCATGGTGTCTCTTCACATTAATAGACCAGTAACTAAGACAATATTTATTTTCTTCATACTCTATTGTGGTAGTTTGGATGGGAATGCCCCCCCATCAGTAAGGCACAAGGAGTTGAATATTTGCTCCCCAATTGGTGTAACTGTTTGGGGAAGATTAGGAAGTGTGGTCTTCTTGGAGGAGGTTGTCACTGGAAATGGTCTTTGAGGTTTCAAAAACTCAAGCCATTTCCAATTATGTCTCTCTGTTCAATCCTTGACGATCAAAATGTAAGCTCTTGGCTACAGTACTATTCCTGCTTGTCTGCTGCCATGCGTCCTGGTATGATGGTCATGGGCTCACCCTTTAAAATTGTAAGCTCCAAATAAACTCCTTCTTCTATAAATTGCTTTGGTCATAGTGTCTTAATAACAGCAACAAAAAAGGAGCTAAGGCATTTGTGTGATAATAACATTCTTGATAATGACAATAATGACATTCTTATATTTAGGACTTATCTTTAGCTAATTTTTCCACAGGGTGATAGGAAAAGAGAGGCTCTGACTAGAAGCCATTTTTTCACACTCCCTATTTTGGCAAGATTTCTCTCTGTAGCTAGGACTGGTCTATAACTATACAGACCAGGCAGGCCTCAGAACCACCTGCCTCTGCTCTGGAGGGCTGAGATTAAAGGAACACGCCACAGCGTTTGCTAGTTTGCTTCTCTTACTACTCTCTTCTAGACTAGACAAAGGCTCCAACAACTGAGGGAGAAAAACTAGTCCCTCTAGTTCTCTTTGCTATCACACTCGTCATATAAAAACCAAGGATGAGGGCATGGGGAAATATCAGTAATGCCTTCAACACAAATTTTGGAATCCATGAGCTATTCCAATATGCACTTATGTAAGCAACAAACTAAAGCTATTTCTTTTGCTCTTGTGATATGGGAGCCACAGGGCTCTCACAGTGTCAGTGGCCTGCCGTGGGATAATGCTGTTGTACCCTGTAGAGAGTTATCACTTGTATTGGTTTAACAAAAAACACTGATTGTCCATTAGCAAGGCAGGAAGTATAGGTGGGGCAACCAGACTAGGAGAATTCTGGAAAGAAGAAAATCTCAGTCTATAATTGCCACCCAGACACAGAGGAAGCAAGATGAAAGGCTGAACTGAGTAAAGGTACCAAGTCACGTGGCTAAACATAGATAAGAATTATGAGTTAATTTAAGTAGTATGAGCTAGTTAATAGTAAGCCTGAGCTAATAGGCCAAACAGTTTATAATTAATATATGCCTCTATGTGTTTCTTTGGGACTAAATGGTTGCGAGTCCAGGAGGGACAGAAGCTTCCATCTACAGTGGCCATTAGGACAAAGATATGTCCTGCTTCTTATCCTTAGGATCTATAAAGTGTTACCCATGCTTTGACATGCCCAAAGCATTGGTTGTGGCTCTAGCCCAGGGTAGAGACTGGCTTCAGGGTGCTTTGGCACTTCAGACAAGTGACTATATAAAGGTGGGAGACATTACTGAGCCTCATTAGTGCATGTGGTCTTTTACAGAGAACACAAAATGGGCACAAGTCATATGAAGACATCTAACAAACTTCAAAAACCAAGCATCAACACACATGGAAGAGTAGGAGACCACCTTAAAGTACTGAATTCAAAACAGTATTGCTGAAGGAAAAGTAAAAATTAACCACCTAGCACCAACTGTATTAAATATTCTGTATTAGGCACAGAAGAGTTTTGATTGAGAAATGAAGAAATACAGAAATAAACCTACATGCCCACTTGCATTAATTCATATCCACATAAGTGTATATCTATAGCAAGAATTTTGAACTCTGTTCACACGCCATTTGAGTTCATGTCATGCATTTCCAACCCGAAATCTTGTTATGAAGAGACAGAATGAAGTTACTTTGTTTGAGTCCTTTCTTAGAGATAATGTAGTTAAAACAAAAAACTATCAATTATTTCTATACAGGGCCAGCTAACAGAAATCTCTGAAGCCAAAACTTCAGAGTATTATTGATTCTTTGTGTACCCAGGTTTAAGCCTTTAGACTGAGGAAATTATTGGTGACTTTTTTTCTTCACACATTGAGCTGATCTGGTAGAAGCATAAAATTGAGAGCAGTTTAAAACAGTAATGGAAAGTTTAAGTTTTCTTTGACAGGCATTAGAGAATTTAAATTTGGAGGTGTTGCATTCAGTCTTTGTATTTCTAACACACATTTTGGCCTTAAATGTCACTATCTAGGATCAAGACAGGCAGAACTCCTTACGTGCAACAAGGACAAGGGATTTACAGCTGGTGGTAGCACCTGTATTGATGTAACTGCTTGACATCAATTACTTTCCCTTTCCCCAAGAGAAACTTTGACTCTTCTGGAGAAACAGATGTTCCTCTCAAGCAACAGAATCTGAGACAATCACACAGTAATGAAGATAGAATAGTTAGAACTGATTCAGTGTGGCACCAGCACCCAATCCCGATGCTCAGTACAGTCTATTTTAGCCTTGTGTAGCTTGCTGTTTTCTCAGTCTAGTTCATACCTCTTCTTCTCAATTGTGTAAGTTATCTTTACTTTCCCAAAATTGCATGGGAACTAGCACAGTGTAAGGGATTCAAGGTAAGGATATATCTGAGATTGAATCTTGATTTAGAAACTTTCCATTTTGTATTCTTGTCTATAAATTAGAAATTGCAATGGCTCTTAAGCTTTGGAATTGTCTTGAGAAGCAAGTGGAAGTGAAGTGAAGAAGTTTAGTTACCTACCATACAAGTTTTCCTCACACTATTGGATGACCTCACAAGCACCAGGCGAGAACACAATGTACATACTTATATATCGGCAAAAAATCATACAAATGCATAGAATAAAATAAAGCTAAAAATTAAGTAAGCATAAGAGGGCATTATCTAATACATTTATTGCTTTTCTATTGGTATGATCAAATACCATAACAAAGGCAACTTGTTAAACAAAAATAGCACTTAAAATTGAGATTGCAGTTTCAGAGAACTAATGTCCACGATGGCAAGACAGCATGATAGCAAACAGCAGGCGTGTTAGTGGGAGCAGCAATTGAGGGTTCACATCTCAAACCACAAACAGGAAGCAAAGGGTACATGGAGATTGGTGTGAATCTTTTGAAACCTCAAAACCCAGCTCCAGTGATATCTCTCTCTCAACAAGGTCACACCTCCCAATCTGCCCAAGCAGTTCCACCAATTGAAGACCAAGTTTTCAAACATGAGAGCCTATGGAGGCCATTCTCATTCAAAACACCACATTCCACTCCCTGACCCTAGTAGACTTGTGGCTATATCACAATGTAGAATGCACCGATTCTAACCTCAAAAGTACCCATAATCTTCCAGTCTGCACAATGTTTAAAAGTCCAAAATCTCTTCTGAGGTTTAAAGCAATCTCTTAACTGTAACTTCCTATAAAATCAAAAGGCAATTGCATACTTACAATACACAATGGTACAGAATATGTATTATCATTCCAAAAGGGATTAATTGGGACATATTGAGAAAATATTGGGCCAAATCAAGCCAGAATCCCAGAAGAGCATTGTCAAATCTTGTAGCTCCATGTCTGATGTCAGAAGGCTTAACTGGCTGCACCTCTCTAGCTTTGTTGCTTGTAATATCCTTCTTCCTCTCTTCTTGGTTCCACCCCTCAAATTCATTTGTTCTTGGCAAATACCCCATAGGTCAGGTACCTCTAATACCCCATGGTCTCCAGTGAAATCCAAGCTTCACTTTCATAACTTCAAGCAATGATCTTTCAAGTTTTGCTACCTCCTTGGCATGGACTCTGGTCTCCTAGAATCAGTTTGCATCAGCTTTGACTTGTTCTTGTTTTTAAAAAGCAAAAGATTCCTTGGCTGTTTCTTTGCACAAGTTGAAATCTTAGCTGGTTGACGTCTTTCCCTGACAGTATCCTCCCTTTCATTCCAGTGCAGGTTTGCCTTTTATTAATCTCCTTATCTCTTTCAGCACAAGCTTAGGCTTCAACATTAAATTTTCTACTGCTATTTTTGTCTTCAAACTGTAATTTTGTAATTCTTTTTGCCACACCTGCTCTCTTTCATTGTTGATCTGAATAAGTGGGATTACTAATAACCATGCAACAGAAGCACTATTAGGCTGTATTAGTCCCTTACTTTTCAATTTAGTCCCAAGCAAGTTCTTAGGACAATAGGATAGAAGTAGCCAATTTCCTCGCCAACATATCACAGGAATGGCCTCTAGCCAGGTTTCTGTTAAAGTCTGTGTTTGCCTCTAAAGCCTCTTGAGCTGGGCCTCTGTAGTCCATGTGGGTCTCAACACTACAGCTCACAAACAGCTCATAAGCCCTGCTTACAGTGTTCAATTACTTTCCTGCTCCAATGTCCTCAAATATTTCACATGCCTACAGTAAATAACATGACCAAGCTTATCACAGAAATACCGTATTTCTGGTACCAAATTCTGAAATTGTTATTTATCTATCATTGTGATATTAAATACAGCTGGATTCTGTGGACCACAGATATCACTAATCAGTACAGTGATAAAGTACAGCACTGTTCTTTTAAGAATCACTTTTATTTTATGTGTAAGAGTGTTTTGCCTGCATGTATGGATATGTACCTCATGTGTGTCTGGTACTCTTGGAGGAAAGAAGAAGTTGTCAGATTCCTTGGAACTGGAGTTGTGAATGGTTGAGAGATGCTTTGTGTGTGAGAAATAAGCCAGGTCCTCTACAATAACAGTAAGTGCTCTCAACTGTTAAGCCATCTCTTCAGCCCTATAATGTTTACTTGGGAAGTGAAAGTCAGTTCAGACTGAGAGATGACATTGTTTGTCTCTACTGTTTCTGAAACCTTTAAAGAAACTCTATTATCCCAGCTACTTCACCAGTTATTTGGAGATTCTCATAGATGTGCCATACCCATGGGTGGAAGCTATACAGAGAGAGGGTAGCAGCAACAAGAAGCAAGATGAGTTGACATAAAAATTTTCAGAAAGGAAGGTTAATTGACAAAGAGAGACAGCATGGATCACAAGGCAGGATGCTTAGAATCTTGAGGAAGGCACAAGACTTCTCTCTTGAAAAGATGGACAAGTTGGGAGAAATTATGCCACATCAGTTTTAGAATCTTTTTTTTGCATGTCTTTCATGATTCTTCAAAAACTTAACTAGTGACAGAAACTGTAAGCTGCCTACCAGTACCCATTGTCTTTCTCACATTTAGTAGCATTTTTAGAAAAATAAGCCATTATATTCTTCCACCCCTCATGATTAGGTGTGGTCAATGACTAAATTCTAGCTAAATATAGGCGAGTGTTGGGTGGGATTTCATATGACTGCTGAGAAGAACGGGTTCCATTTCAAAAAGAGTAGAAATAGATGGATCTATGCAATGGCAAGAAACAAGGTTTTAAAACAAATGGGTCCAGAAATGCAATCATGGTTATTTAGGAAAAGATTGTTTGACACTAATTTTATCAGGTCTTTGACCCACTGATCTTG
>LOJH01044616.1:0-13754 GCA_001685095.1 Ellobius talpinus | reverse complement strand
ACTTTAAATCCAATAATCTAATAATAGTGTATTTATTTCTTTATATTTCTTGTTCTTGTTCTACTAAAGCTTTAATTTTGATAATGAAACTGGTTTCTGTTTTGTTTTGTAACCCTTTGAAAGTCAAACATTTGAATTGCTTTTCAAGTATTTCTGGAATTTTTGTATGCACGTGTGAATTCATGTGAGTACATTTGAGGGTGTTTTATGCATATGTATATGTGTGTAAGTGTATGTGCAGATGCACACGTGTGAACTCTAGAGGGTGACCCCAGTGTGTCCTTAGAAATGCCATCCACCTCATGGCGAGAAGCTCACCTACTGGGCTAGCCAGGTCAACAAGCCCCAGAAATCCTTCAGTCTCTCACTCCTCAGTGCCTGGATCACAAATGCATGGCCTTGTGAATTCTGGGGCTCAAATGCAGGTTTTCATAACTGAAGAGCAAGTGTTTTACCTAATGAGGCACCCACTTCCATCCCAGATTCCTTGTTAAGTCCCCTTGTGTTTTAAAGTGTGTGTGTGTGTGTGTTCATATTTGAAGACTGTCTAAGCATAATAGCATTATATTAAGAATTTGTGTTCATTTATAAAGACATACAAATTCTGAAATGACTATGACCCGAGTATTCTGCTGACAAAAGTCATGTCCCTTTGCAATGGGCTTCTTGTTTTTCCTGCTTGTCTAATTGTTTAGTTTTTCTTGCTGCTCTTCACCAGGCATTGCCAGGAATTGTCAGAGGGAAAAATTGGAAGACTGATCGGTGTCCTTTCTTTTTCATTGATTTACCTGGGTTTCTGGCTGGCTGATGAATAACATCAAGTAACATCAGGTATTATGAGTTATGTGTGTGAGAAGAAAAAGAAAGAGCTCAGTGACAAAAATAATAAATATTATTATTTGTTAATGCGTTCAGCTTTTTAGGTCTTGTGACAATTGCTTCAAACGTTTTCTTTTAATCTCTTCTCTGTGTGTGTGTGTGTGTGTGTGTGTCTGTGTGTGTGTGTCTGTGTGTGTGTGCATATAATAATGCATATGCCCACGGAGGGCAGAGGTGCATGTTAAGTGTCCTCCTCTGTCACTCCCTGTGTTATTAAAATTGTTTTCATGTCTAGAGTATGTGTGTGTGGCCAGGGCATGTGCATATCTGTAAGTAGCCAGAGGCCAATGTTGAGTGTCTTACTTGATCTCTCTCCACCTTAGATTGAGACAGGGTCTCTCAGTGAACCTGACATTCAGTGGCTGATTAACCTGGCTGGCCAGCAGTCTCTGGAATCCCCTTTGACTCTGTTTCCCCAGTCCTGGGATTCCAGATCCATCAACACACCCATGCTCTTACGTGAGAACAGGAGATCTAAACCCAGGTCCCCAGGCTTGCATAGCAAACCCCTTAACCACTGAACCATCTCTTCTGCTCCATTTCCTTTAAACCTTTTGACAATAGAATTTTAGATAAGAAGGCTGAATTTAGAAAGTATAATTTAGTCAGTGCGGCTCAACTAATAAGAATTAATCTGATTTCACCCTGGATTTATCCAGATTAAGAACTCACATCAGATGGTTCATAATCAAATTAAAGTCAAGATATTTGAGCCAGTCGTTGTAGGGGAATTGAGGATACGGCAGTCTCAAGGTGTTCAGCCGCTGTCGGAGGAAAAGAGAATGACATCCATACATGACTGAGAAGGGACTATAGCAAACTTCACTGATGAAGCTTAAGTTTCTACCTTGGAAGGGGCTACATTTGCCTGAAATCTCTTCATCCTCCATGACAGGAAACAGAATCTTGCTCTGCAAAACACGGGTCCCAGGTCCTGTCCTTCAGTTTAAGCTGAATATAAGAGAGGTACAGATTCCTATGAATTTCTCTCAGTCCTAGTGCAAGACTATCATCTTTCAAATAATCAGAAATAGCCATTACTAAATGATATTTCTTCTTTAACTCCACTTCTGCAAAACTTCCCCCTATACACACCCTCTTCCAATCCTCAGGCATTCCTTCCACTCAAGGATTTTCCAGCTCTTGTCTGGTTGACTACGGATACTTTTTACCCCTGCCAGGATCTGCCACTTCTCTCTGTAGCCTGCTTCTCATTGCTGTGAGTTTTCTTTTCTTCTTTATATTTTTAACTCTTAATTAAAGAATATGACAAGTCAGTGTTTAAAACTCTGTGGATTCACAAAACCCTAGGGATTTGAGTTAGCAGCTTCTACTCTCCACTTCTAAGTTACTCTTTCCACAGGGTTACTCCTGGAGGCTCCCTAGTCTCAGCTCCTTTTATCCAGCTCTCTGTTTCCTGTGATTACATCAAATTTCAGTTGATTCTGAATCTTGTTAGGAACTTGACAGAGTGAATCATGAGTTTAAGTGTGTCTCCCATGTTAGTCCCTCAGTTTGGATGACATTGCACTCATGGCTCTGTCTGTGTAGATGTCTCTTTAATGAGAAGACTCCATCCATGGTTTATGGTGCTGTTATGTTAATGATAGAAATATTAGGGACTAAATATTAATCAAATCATGGTTTTTAAGTTATATTTTCATTGAAAATTGAGTAAAACACATTAGGTATTAGCATTTAATAAAAACCTGCTGTCTCACACTGCTTTTTCCTGTAAATACTTGTAGTATTTAGTCAAATTATTTTTGAGGTAAGCATTGTTATTTTGTGTTAGAGATAAAGCTAAGCCTCGTGAAGCAATACTGGAAAGTAATGGAGCAAAATCTTTGAAATGTTACAGCTGATAATGGTTTTTTTTCCTAGCATTGCTTCTTTGGAGATCTTTAAACACCAAAGGTGGCTGTATATGCATATTTCTTATTTGTCTTTGGATAAAATACATAATACCCTAATTTAGTGTGGTAAACTTATATTTTATGAAATATTTTCAAGTGTGCATTTTCACAAGGCTTTTAAGCTCGATTTTTAAAGGTATTTAATAATTCAGAAAACATCACTAATTTGGTCCTATACGCTAATGATATCATAAAGACATATTTAATTTAACTTTAAAAAAATTGACTATTTAATTCCTCTGTGAGGTGTCCGTGTGTGCGTGTGTGTGTGTGTGTGTGTGCGTATGTGTAGATGTGTGTGGAGGCCAGAGATTAATGCTAGATGTATCTCTCACTTGCTCTTCAACTTATCTTTTGAGACAGGGCCTCTAACTAGACCTGGAGATCACAAATTCCTGACCCCAGGATCTGTCTGTCTTTGGCTCTTTAGTAATGATATGACAGGCACACACTATGGTGCCTGAATTTTTACCTGGGGATCTCACTCAGGTGCTGGTGCTTGTGCAGCAGGAATTAACTGGTTGAGCCGTCTCCTGAGCCCCTAGAATTACTTCCATGGAATTAAAAATGAGAATTCAGTTTGAACAGGATTCTCATTAATTGTGGAAAAATTCTCTCCTCCCAGGAAAATCAGTGTGTGTTTGTGAGGCTGACGATGTCATCAGACTGCTTCTTATTAAGGAAATTAGAAGAAAGTAGAGACCCCGATAGAGGCTGCACAATTAGTTAGCAGTATAAAGCAGAACAAAATAGTATTATTAAAATGTTGGAATCTGTACTTTTTTGATTGTGTAAGAAAAAAGAGGGTCCATTGGGATGTGTTAGCAGGAAGACAGTCTCGAATTGGCAGGAATAATTAATCTCCTGAGAACTGATGAAGAAAGAGACCTCATTTGAGCCTATAGAAATTCTCCAAATGCCTATGAATGGTAGTTACAAAGAAAATGAAACTTTTAGGTAGATTGCAGCTTTTTGGGAGCAATGTTTGGAATGTGCTGGTTGTGACTGGACAGTTGGAGTACTTTTATTTATTTATTTATTCACTTATTTTTCTACCCTGCTAGCTGACAGAAAGAATGAGTTGATAGTGAGTCAAACAATCAGCATTGAGAACTTTCCTGCACTTCTGGTTTTTGCATTCAGCCAAGAGGAAAATGCCATTTTAAAGCCTTTGTATTGGTGTTGATGGGTTCTGAAGAGCCTTCTGGAGGAAGGGAAGGTGGAAGAGGAAGATAGGATGCTTCTGAGAGAGAGGTTTAAAGGCTGGCTCTTATCCAGACCCAGGTAATCTTGAGAAGGGACTGAGAAGCAGCCTCTCCACACAAATATGTTGCTAGAGGTCATTGTCAATTCTTTTTCCTCAAGGGCTGGTAATAAGTGTGTTTCTAATTTACATATATACCTTTACTTCATTTTTTTTGTTTCATCTTATCTTAGTTTTTTCACTCCACTCCTTTTGCCATTTATTCTGAGTTGAAATGAAAAATGGAATGTATAAAACATTGCAAGAAACATCTGTAAGCTTCCTTATTCCAAAGCCTGACAGTAATTATTATTAAGGGATTACAGTAAAATCTTACAGTATGATTTAGGGACTCTCAATTTATTCAGAGGCTTTCTGCTATCTCTCCCTTGCTTAGCAAAGGCACTTTCTGTCTCTCTGAAAAAAAATCTAAGCGCTGTTTATTAAGTTGCTTGCACTTGCAACAAATACAGTTCAATGCAAACAGTAATGATGATATGATTATAGCAAAACAAGCATTTGTTGAGTATAGAGGATATACCAGGAGCTGTTTCATATGCTATCCAGGTAATACAGGTATTTCTCACAACAACCATATGAAAAAGTCAGTGACATAATTGTACCATTTGACAGATGAGGAAATGGAGAGTTGACAGGCATGACAAATTACTCAGATGGTACATGTTGAGAGTAATGGGCTCTGTTAAAAAATCTGGGTCTGGAAGTTAAATTGCAATGTACTTACTCATTTGTGAGAAGAGGGAGGGGACTGGCCAGATAAAATATAGGGCAACCACTTGAATATGAATTTCAAAAAAACCCAGATAATTTCTAGTGTCCATATGTCATATGTACTGTATGGGATGTAGAGCACAACCTGCACTGTTAGCTCTGTATGTCCTCAGAATGCTTAATTGTTTGCAGAATCAGTTTTGACCTAGAAAGCCCTCTAGAAGCTATCTAGTTTCATTCTTTAGGGTATATGCAAGGAAGGCGTCTTGGATGCTTATGTGCCCATGACTGACAACCTAATAAGGAACAGGGCCTTGCTGTGTGGCCTCCTTGGACTTCTCAGCAGTTGTTCATTTGCCTACCAAGTGAATTTTCCCATGGTATTTCTAAGATTGTTTATCTGTTGCCTGTTTTTAAAATTACTAGCCAGAAAGCCAGTATTGCCAATGGTGTGTTACCGTGAAGGCAGGAAGGCAGAAGCAATGAGTTGAAGATCTTGACTGCTGTTACATGCTGACAATATTTGGTATTTTTTCCATATGGCATCTCATTTGGCGAAACAAGAGGCACGAAGATAATGGTGTATATTTAATATCTGCTTGTAACTGTCAAGTTTCTTTTAGACTGTAGCTGGGAGGGCCGATGTGAATGACTGGCACTGTTATCAGAAAAATGAAGAAGCAGGAATGCATTTTATAAAGTAGCCATCCTTTTAGCAGATAATAAATTA
Source organism: Ellobius talpinus (assembly GCA_001685095.1). Classification (NCBI taxonomy): domain Eukaryota; kingdom Metazoa; phylum Chordata; class Mammalia; order Rodentia; family Cricetidae; genus Ellobius; species Ellobius talpinus. The sequence goes on along the minus strand of LOJH01044616.1, from coordinate 8,254 downwards.
AAATGTGTATAAGTCCACTTCTAGTTCAACACTGGGTCATTTTCATCAAGGAAGAGAGAAGTATTAATTACTCTGTTGCTCGGAGGCGTCATTATATAGGCTTCATTCCCTTTGCTGTTGAGACAAACAGTTTCTGGACACTTGGGTGCTGACTGATTAACTTGCCAGCTCCCTCTTGGTAGCTCCCCTGACAGGCACTGGTAAATTGGAGAGAATGTGGTACTGGGGTAGGAAGAGCAGAAAACAAACCAGGCTCTTTTTCTAATGTGTGAGAGAAAATATGCGCGGCACACGTGCAGCGCCATGGCAAAACAAGTGTAACACCCTTCCTGAGTTGTCTGCCTCAGTGACGAGGTTCCTTCAGGCCCGAAAGCAAATGTCCTGGGACCTTCCTGAATTGGAGCTGAAATCAGCTAAGGTCAGATTGTCTGGGAAGGGGCCTTATGTTTTGGGAGAAGAATAGTTTACCTTTGAAATTGAAAAACAGTGAAAGATTTGCAGTTGAATAAAAACCCCATGTGTAGAGTACTTGAGACAGGGGGTTGATAAGATTCTTTAGTAATTGCTGTCCAAAGTGGGAAGTTTCAGGGGTATTATTTTCACACAAGAGTGGTGCTTTACTCTCCCCAAATTTGATCTGTCCTCTTGAAAGTGATTGACATCTTCAAAAGTATTTTCAACCCTACCTAATAAAGATAATGCCATTTAACTTATATTTTAAAATACATTTAGTTTTATAGTAATTTTGCAAAACTGATGCAGAGTTTCTTTATGTTCCTTCCACAGTCTCCTTCAGTGCTAAAATCTTATTTAAGATTTAAGCAGAATGAAATGATTTTGAGTCAAGAAATTAGCATTGATGCAACACCAACAAGTAAACAACCTACAGATTGTACTGAGATTTCATCTGTGTTGCATTGCTTTCTTCCCAGAATCCCACTCAGGATTCTGCATTGCATTTTGTTGTTATTTCTGGCTAGTCTCCTGAAATCTATAACCATTCTTCATCTAACTTTAACCTGTGTGACCTTGGCATTTTTGATTAGTATAGATCAGTTATTTCTGTACATGTCTCCCACTTTGGGTTTATCTGCTGTTTACTCATAATTGGACTGAGTTTATGTATTTTTGCAGGAATTCCCCAGAAATGATGGTGAGTCCTTCTCTATGCATCACATAATAGGGGTTAGGATGTCAGGATGTGTTATTACTGGCAGTACTGACCAGGGTCATTTGGTTATCTGATTTCTGCTTCATTACAGTTACTATTGGGTACTTTATTGCTGGGAAGTAATTTGGAAGAAATGTTTTGAGATTATGCAAATCACATTTTCCCCAACATTCCATCCAATGACTTTTGCCTACAACATTGGATCTTGACTCAGTAATAATTGCTATGGTATTTACTTAATGAAAATTTTCTATTTTCTTCTTTCTATTAACACTTATTAGTTGGCATTATTCAGCAGAGAAGTGTGATCATTCAGTTTTCTAGATAAATTCTTTGTGTCTCTGCATGTTCACATGAGAATTTGTTTCTGTGGTGTAACAGTTACTTTTTTCTTGCTATGGTAAAATGTCCTAAAAAACTTGAGGAGAGAGAATGTATTTTGGTAATAGTTCTGAAGTGGATACAGCCCACCATGGCAAAGAAGGCAGCCACCTATCCCATTTCATCCTCACATAGGACACAGGAGGAGATCATGTGGAAACTAGCTACAAAACCTCAAACTATTCCCACTCCAGTGGACTGACTTCTAGCAGAATTCTGCTTCAAAGTTTCCATAGCCCCCAAAACAGCCCCTCCAGATGGGGACCAAGCACTCAAACACAAGCCTGTGGGGAACACTTCCTGTTCAAACCGCTGAGTGTGGGGATCGGCTCACCTTGTCCTCTGAGTTGCTGCTGCAGTTACTCTAGAACTGGCCACTGTGCACTTCATCAGACCATTGTTTCTATTCTCAGGTAAACGCCCCATCTGCTCTTTGAGAACTTCCTTCCATGACTGCTTCATGCTATATTGTAGACTTGTTTGTGCTTTATCCGTTCTGTCTTGATGTTGACTAACTTTCCACGTTTTCATTGGTTGAACGATGGTGTTCAGGATCCTGGATTACATCTAAAGCCACTGTAAACTCAGGGTGAGAATTAGTGCCATCTTTTATTTTATCTCATTTCTTCAATAGTAAAAAAAAATCTGCTTTTGATTTTGCACAATACATTTGTTAGTTTGATGAATTTTAATGCACATATAGAATGGGTCTAGATTTATTAAATCATATCACGGTGAGAAACATACTTACTATCTAAATTATAGTACTTATAGAATTATTTTTAACTGTAGTCTAATAATATCCACTAACACTTTCAATAGTTATTTAGGTTCATTTTATTATTTTTTCCATCAGTATGATTTTGATCATTTGTAATAATTAGCTTACTTTGTTTGTCCTTGCAATTAGTCTGGGTTCCTCATCAAACTTTTAGCTGTCAAAGACAATTAAAAAGTGTAAGGAGATTGTTAACTATATTTGTTGGCTTAGAAAGGAAAGCGTCACAAAATTATATACCAGAGAAGTGGTATTCCACCCTCGTCCTTGATACCCTAAACCCTTTTGTTCTTTCTTTCTATGCTAACTCCCATCAGACCAAAAAAATACACTTGGTTTCTAGAGAATTCTTCCAATATTTCCTTTTCAAAACGAGCAGTCAATACAAGCACAGCCACTCCTTTCTCATACAAAGAGTAGCACCCTGTGGACATTCTGTTTCCCATTGTGACCTTGACAGCATCATTCTGTTCAGATGCATCTAGTTTGTCATTACCATTTTACCTATAGATGGCCATACATTGTCTATGGATGACTTTCTTTAGGAAAAAGTCACGCCCTTGGTAGAATAAGGAAACTTAATATTATTATAACAAGAATGAGGAGTGAAGAGCTTTAAAATATCTTCAACAATGAAAATCTGTATGTCAGACTGCTCCATGCAGGCAAGACAAAACAGTAGTAAGTCCCAGTGATTTGCCAACTTAATAGTTTTTGGAGTATTTCCTTGCCCATGTCCTTGATTTCTTGAAAACAGCTAAGCATGGTGGTAATTGCAATTCCTGCCATAAGTGGGGTATCAAAAGTTTTTCTTTTTAAAAAAATAGTTTGCTAGTAATATATGTTTGGACAAGTTATTTATGATCTGCATGTCTCCTATTGGTTTTTCATATCTGTAAAATTGGGGGAAATAAATCAGCTTTTCCCCATGGTTAAAGATCTTCCACAAGATGCACTTAGGGCATTATGTACATAATAAGCTAAAACATAGATTTGAAAATCATTCCTGTGTTGAAAACTGCTTTTAAAAATATTGTATTAATCCATTCTAAGATAAGGTTTCATGTTTTTTATTTACACATAATTGACAATACTTAGTACTTAAAACTATCAATTTGAGAGATAGACAGAGAAAAATAAACATTATCCCTAATTTTAATAACCAGATGAGGTCATTGCTAGTACACAGTGATAAAAGTGGTTCTCAGCCTATGGTTTGTGACCCTTTGGGGGTGGAACAACCCTTTCATGGGGTCACATATCAGATATTCTGTACATTAGATATTTGTATCATGATTCATAACAGTAGCAAAATTACAGTCATGAAGTAGCAATAAAATAATTTTTGGTTGGAGATCACCACAATATGGGGAATGAATTAGAGGGTGGCAGTATAGGAAGGGTGAGAACCGCTGCTTCAGATAGTTTATGATGCTGTGCATAACATGTATAAATTTTAATGAGAGATGTATTAGTTAACCAAATTATTGTCATATCCATACATTTGCCTTACTCATTTTAAATAGTGTTGTGGGCATCCACAGTGTTATGCTTTCTGCCAGAAAGCCTGGCCAAATCAGTCTGAATGCTGATCAATCCAATGCAAACTAACATTGAACAGACATTAAAACTAGCCAAAAATATCAGTGAACCTGAGTATTTGAGAGCCCTGGACCTTTACTTTATCAGTTATCCATTTTTCTATAAATGCAGCACTTCCCAGGACTTGCCTAGAAAAGATAGAGTTAAATCCAAGAAATCGATTGCTTTTTGAACTTTTGTTTGTGATATTCCTTTTAGTGGTATTACAAAGTGAAGGAATTAACCTCAACTTCAAACCCACATCTTTGATCAAAGTTCCTTTCCAGAAGCCTGCAGGCATCCTCGAAGGCTATAGTTCTAAAGCAGGCATTTTCCACCATGAGTATGGATTTTCAAAATCATAAGTAAAGTTTTATAGTTTTAAAGAAGATTAATTAAGTAAAAGCCTCCCAAAGGTCTTCTTTACTCATTTCCTCCTTCCCACCCTTTCTCTTTGCTCCAGATCCAGGATGCAAGAAGTAGAGCTGGTGTTCTCATATTGCCAACATTTTAGATGGATTTAAAACATATAAAGTTTTGTAAATTGTGAAGAATTTTACTTTTTTCTCAACTGTAGCTCATGAGGGTGATGAGCGAGTGGATGAGAATTCAACTAAGTTATTCTAAAGGAGACTTCTTTAATCCTAATGTTTATGTACAAAACCATTACCTAGATAAGCATGCTGTCTTTTCCATGTGAAACCTAAGCTTGTCATATGTTCCATTTTTATAGTCTTTGAATCTTTTAAGAGAGGGTCTTCTTGGAGGGAGAAGAAGGAAAACAATTTTTAAACATTATTAGTTACTAATAGTCCATTTAATTCCTTTTTTTGTTGTGGCCTAAATCTACGTCATAGCAATGTCATACAGCTGTGGAACATGGATGTGGCCCCTTAAATAAAATATTTTATTTAACATCTTTAGAGAGAAAACTGAGGTTTGAGACGTTGAGGCTAATGCTTCCAGGTTCATAAAACTACCTTTCAAGTTCCAGACTCCTTTGGAATGTACAAGATGTTTAACTGTACAATATTAGCTGTTGAAAAATCAAACTTATACCTCATGACTTGCCTGCTATCTGCTAGGGTCTATGCAAATGCCTCTCATAAATTACATACTCATGATACTAGGCAGATATCATCATTATCTCCATTTTATAGTCAGGAACTTGAGTCTTAAAAAGCAAAATCTCCTTTATGCCATGATTATTTGGCTTTTCTATTCTGTTTATTTTCTGTTGGTTATGTGAGAATTTCTACAGTGTATTTTGATTATATCCAACTCCCTCCTCCAACTCTTACCACCCCATCCCCCTCCCCCCACCGAACTTTATGTCCTCTTTTAAACTCATAACGTCAAATTTGTGCTGCTCATAAACTTTTGGTTGTGTGGTCACCGACTGAAGTACAGCTGATATAGCAGGGGTCACAGCCTTAAAGAAAATTGACTTCCTTCTTCCAGCAGCTATCAAAAGCCAACAGTGCCTCAGCTAGGGGTGGGATTTTCCATCTACATCGCTCTCCATGCTAGGTTTGTCTGGCTTTAAAGCTTGGGCAGGTTTGTGCATGTTGTCATAACTGCTGTGAGCTCCTATGTGCAACTGTCCAGAAACCACAGTTTCCTCGTCATCACCCACCGCCTCTGACTCTTGAAGTCTTTCTTCGACTTCCGCAATGATCCCTGAATCTTGGGAGAAGGGGGTGTGATGCAGATATCCCATTTAAGGCTTAACATTCTGCAGCCTTTAGATCACAGTTATTATGTTAAGCAACCATCTGCTGGCATTGAACCCAGACTGGAGGTGCTCTTTTTCCTTTCATTCTTAGCCATAGTTGAGACTTGAGTCTCTGGTGCCCTCCAGAAGCCCAGCCTCTTTTCAAATAGCACAGCCTGTACATATTGAGCCTCCTATGACAGCAATGGGCCCTGACTGTAGGCTTGAACCCTCTAAGACTACTGTTTATCTCTCACCCTTGCCCCATGGGTTTGGGGCCTGGCTACTAAATGAACCTCAGAGGCTGCTGGGAATGTAATCTACCAGAGACTCACAGAAAGACCAGCACAGATGGACCTGCCTCCTACAGCTCCCATTTCTTTTCTAACCATATTTCCTTTCTGAATTATTTACTGAGTTTTCTTGTCTCTTCTTTAAAAGTGTGCTCTTAATTGAGAGCGAGGGTCGCCATGTTGCTTATCTGCTATGCCCATTCCTCATTTCTTCAGGCAAAAGTCCAAACTCCTTTCCTTTGTGTTATATGTTCTTGGCCATGTCCTCTTTTCTATCATCTCTTATCATTTGCAACTTGCATGTTAGGTCCTAGTATATCCATCTGCTCGTGTGTGTGTGTGTGTGTGTGTACGCACGCATGCGCGCACATTTGCCTTTAAATTCTAGACACACTAAATTCTACTGCCATGTTTTCTATCTTCCCACCATGTCCTCTCTGTCTCCCAAATCTTTCATTTTACAGAATGCAGCTCTTCGGTTTTGTGAGGCTTTCACTGTATCTTGGAGGAAGGAGGCATTCCTTTCTCTGGGCTTTTGAAGCATCCCAGAGATGCTTTGCCGAAGCATGTTTCACAGAGTCTGACACTTGCTCACTCCACCAGCCTGTGAGCTAAGGGAGAGTGACGAATTTGCCTCAGAACTCTCCGTGTCCCTGACGCCTAGCACAGTATCTGCTATGCATCTGACAAACTTTGCTTGAATGTGTTAATAGGCAGACCAGGAATCAGATAAGGGAAAAGTATAACTTACCCTGCTAACATGAAGTATGATTAGTGGCTTACAGGCTCTCCAAGGGCCCTAATTTTCTCATCCCTGAGATGAAGATCTTGCCTGTAATCTCCCGTGTCTGTTACTTGGAGGACATTTAGCCAGTTAAACAAGTGAGGTACTAAGGAGTTGCTCGTGGCGACTCCTTTTCAGCTTGCTTTTTGTCAAAATCATCATTTCAGTGTGAGTCTTTCAGATGAGTGATTTGGGCTGAGAGGAAGGATAGCACCGTCTCTGGGGACTGGAGTGCAAGGGAAAGGTTGCTTTTATAATAGGAAACCCTGGGGGCTTGTCTCAGTGTCACAGCCTCTTGGAGTATTAGTTCAGGAGCAACCAAAGAGATTAGTCATGAAGCTTCTTTATTAAACATAGAGGATCTGGGAAGTCTAAGTGACACTTTCAAAGTCATAGAAGTAGGCTGTCATAAAATGCAGTCTCTGACCAGGCAGTGTGGCACACTTCTGTAACCCTAACATAAGAAGGATGAGGGATCCTGAGTTCAAGGCCAGCCTGGGGTAATTAGTGAGACCCTACTAAATAAATCAAAACCAAAAATAACAAAACTGGAAAAGTTTTCCGCAAAACTGGAAAAATTCACCTGTAGTCTTAGATTTTTTTCATTCTGCCTCCTTAAGCATCTCCATAATTAAATACTTTGAATAATATTGTCCCCTATGATGTGTGGGGAATGGAAGTATTGACATTATTCTCTGAACTTCTGTGACACAGTTGGTTCAGCTACATAAAATCAATGACTTTTTAGACCCCCTTGTTTGTTTTCATAGTCACGTCTTGGTCTCTATCTCCCAATGTAGTGCAAGCTTGCAATAAATTTGCCCTTGGTTTATTGTTCTGCTTTGTTTTATCTGAGAAGTGAAAAAAGGGTAAAGGAAAGGTGGATCAACTTTACCAAGGGTAGTTGCAATGATGTATGCTAAGAGATTCAAAAATATCTATCCAAGGGGCCACAGTTAATGGGGAGTAGAGTTTTATATAAGATAAAATGAACATACACCAGATAAGAAAGGGGACATTATCTGTCAAGCTATGGAAAGACCTGATGCAAACCCATGACCATGTCCATCATGAACACTTGGACTTGCTGCATGTTTTATCTGTGAGTGGACAAGTCACCTCGGCTATCATGGAGGAACCTTTTTGTTCAGTCCTAAAATTTTCATACATGGTGAATATAATTGTTTTTTCTCAGCTGCTGTGATAAAACACTCAGATAAAAAGTAACTTAGGGAAGGAAAGGGTTTACTTGGCTTTCACGTCCAAGTCACAGTTTGTTGTTGAGGGAGGTCAGGGCGGGAACCTGAAGCAGAAACCATGGAGGCATGATGGCTGATGGCTCACTCACAGGTTCATGTTTAGCTAGCTTTCTTATATATCCCAGGACCACTTTCTTTGACAACTACCATAAAGACTGGTGCTTTATTCTCTCCAAGTTTTCGCTTACGCTAATACTTCAGATTGAACCAGGAAATCCTTACATCAAATAATTTCTGTTTTCTCCTCCTGGATATCGACAGTAGACAAAATTGCCAGGCAATAATTAGGAGCT
>LOJH01044615.1:0-13754 GCA_001685095.1 Ellobius talpinus | reverse complement strand
TGGTCCCCTCCAACGCCCCCTCCGGACGCTGCAGGGGAAAGGGGACAGGGGACGCACCGCCCAGGAGGCCAGGCTCCGGGGTCGCTGCACCAAGAGGTGAAGGGTGAGGAGATGTGTGACCTGAAGAACCGAGCCGGACAAGAATCTGAAATGAGTTTATTGCACGTGCTGTGAGAAATCTGTAATCCTGGATAGGCAGCAAGGAGAGGGCCAATGCAGGTCCCACCTAAGTGAGCCCCTCAAGGGCTACTGTCCTGGGGCACAATCCCAGGGCCTTCTGTGGGCAGGGAGGATCCTTTCCGACGCTGCTGCCTCTGCTGGCGCTCCTGCTGAATCCTGGCTCTGTTGGCCCTGGAGAAAAGATAGATCTGGACAGGGATCCTGAAGGGTACTTCTGGGGCAGGGAGCCAGGCAAGATGGTGCAGTGACAGACCTGGCCCTCGCCCTTGTGTCGTTGTAGATGGCTGTGATGATTCGATCCTTCTCATCCATGAAGCTCCGGTGCACCTGTTCCAGCTTCCTGTGAAGGGACTGCAATTAACCCTGGTTCTCCAGACTCTTCTGTCCCTGAAGCCCTGGTCCTCAACCAGGCTCTAGCATCTACTACACAACTTTACATCTCTCCTAACAAGGAGTCTTGTGATAAACTGAAAAAAGGGGTCGGGCGGTGGTGGCACACACCTTTAATCCCAGCTCTGGGGAGGCAGAGGCAGGCAGATCTCTGATTTCAAGGACAGCCTGGTCTACAGAGTGAGTTTCAGGACAGCCTGGGCTGTTACACAGAGAAACCTGTCTCGAAAAAACAAAAAACAGAAAGAAAAGGGAAAAAAGGGGCACAAGCTGGGTAGAGGTGACCCACAGTTTTAATCCCAGCTCTCGGGAGGCGGAGGCAGGCAGATCTCTGTGAGTTTCAGGCCAGCCTGGTCTACAGAACGAGAATAAGTTTTAGTACAGCCTGGGCTACACAGAGAAACCCTGTTTCAGAGCCGGGGGAAGTGGGGGAGGATGCCAAGTGGTCCAGGTCAGTGCAGGGCTGGGTGGCACCCTAAGTCCTTGACTGTCTGGTGAAGATTGGTGAAACGAGTCTGAAATCGGGATGCCCCTCCCAGGAGATTAAGAAGGGGATGTATTTCTCTTATTGCCATTGCTGAACTAGACAGTACTGGCAGTGGGCACCATCCTTTGGGCTTCTGTGCTGCAGAAAACTGGAATTACAGCATGCATGAGAGAGCGCAGTGAGGTCTTGGCTGCCAGCAAGGACTGTCACACTGCACTTGTCCTCCCTCCCTTCCTCTTTCTTTCTATAGTGAAACAGTTCAGTAATGTAGCCAAGGATGACCCTGAACCTCAAAGAAAAAAAAAGATTTATGTGTGTGTTCATGTCATGTGTGTGCAGGTTTGCTTGAAGGCCAGAAGAGGGCATCAGATCTCCTGGCAGTTGTGGGTTATCATATGTGGGTGCTGGGAATTGAACTCTGTGAACTCTTCTCCTCTGTAAGAGCAGCAAGCAATCTTGATCACTGAACCATTTCTCCAGCCCCCAGCTTCTTATCCTCCTGCCTCCATCTCCTGAGTGCTGGGATTACAGGCATACACCACCATGCCTGTTTTACGATGTGCCGGGAGGAAGAGAACCCCAGGGGTTTGTCTATGCCCTCCTTGTGCATGGTTGTGGATGGCTCTAGGCTCACTAACAACCTGCACCAAAGATTAACATTCAAGCTATGAGAAAGAGAAAACAACTTTAGCCATTTCATGCAGCGCTGCCTTTACCCAGCAAGGCAAGGCTCCAAAGACTGATTTCACAAAGTTCTTAGCTTTAGAGAGACAAAGAATGCAGGTCATAGGCTGCTGTGGCTGGCTGGCCACAGCACTCTTCACCCACCCTCTGCCCAGGACCCAAGAAAGGATGGAGAGGCACCTGAAAGCAACATAGTGCAGGCCCATGCCTGCCACCATGAGCAGGAGGCAGTACCCCAGTACCCGCTGGTTGTGTTTGTTCTGCTGCCGCCTTAAGTCAGGCCCCTGTGGCCTCACATTGTGAAACTGGGCCCAGTATTGTGCATTGGGGGATTCCCACGAGCTGCTGAGAGAGCAAAAGGGCAATGGAAAGATGAAGATCCCTGGAAGGCTTCGGAGTGGGAAAACAGGGTCAGGATATGGTACCTGTGTGTCTCCTGGGTATACTTAGGCTGGGCTCTGGTCCCTGAAGATTTTGGGGGACTGGCTGAATGCAGCTGGTGGTCATAGTTGCGACGACTGTCCTCACGGCTGAGCACTCGGTAGGCCTCATTCAGCTCCACAAAGCGGTTATGCAGGGCTGGGTTCCCGGGGTCTCGGTCAGGGTGCAGCTAGGGTGAGACTTATCTCATTTTCCACGTCCTTCCCAGGACCTATCCTGATGATGTCCACCCAAAAAAGCTGGCATCACTCCCACCGACCTTGCCTGTGGGTCACTGCCTCTCACTCACAGGCTTGCTGACCCCTCCCAAAGGCCAGAGGGTCAGAAAGTACAGACTCCTACCCCTCACACCCAAGAAGACCAACCAGACATTTCAGCTCCCATCTGTAGCTCCAGTTCTAGGAAAGTGGAGATGGGAGGACCACTGAAAGTTTGAGACCAGTTTGGGCTACAGTGTGAGATCCTATCTCAAAAACAAAAACACACCAGAAGGACCCCTGGCCTTGCCGGATCCTTTCCTCACAGAGGATACTGAGTGCCCCCTCTCCACACAGGTGGAAGTATTGTGCTGCCAGCTAGAGGGACAGACCTAACCGAGGTAGAGTGCTCCTGTGCCTGGCTCAGATCTCACTGTCCTCTCTCCACACCTCGGGGACACCAATACCTCTTTTGACTTGGTGAAGAAAGCACGTTTAACCTCTTCAGCACTGGCACCAGGATGCACCCCCAACAATTCATAGTAATTAGTAGAAGCAGACCTGTGAAGAGAAGCCCAAACCTGCAGAGGCTTAGGAGACCAAAGGGCACCATTGCCTTTTCCTGCCACCCTCCCTGGGCCACACCCTTCAGTTCAACCACCAGGAACTGAAGTTAGTCCCAAGACACTTCTAGCTCCAGATTACCCTTCCCTTTGGGTGTTTCAGGAATGGTCAGGACTCCTCAAAGTGTAGTCCTTGGACTCCTACACCACAGACCCAAAAGGGTTCCACTGTCTTTTTGTCTGTTTATTTGTTTTGTTTTAAACAGGATCTCATTAGCTTTGTCTGACCTGGACCTCCTTAGGTAGACCAGACTGGCCTTAAACTCAGTTTGCCTTTGTCTCCCGAGTTCTGGGACTGAAGATGTGCACTGCCATCCTGCCACCATTCTGGCTAAAATGCTTCTTTAAAGATTTATTATTTTAGCTGGGCGGTGGTGGCGCACACCTTTAATTCCAGCACTCAGGAGGCAGAAGCAGGCGGATCTCTGTGAGTTCAAGGCCAGCCTGGTCTACAAGAACTAGTTTCCAGGACAGGCTCCAAAGCTACAGAGAAACCCTGTCTTGAAAATATTTATTATTTTATTTTATGTACATGAGTGTTTATAGGTATGTGCACCACATGAATGCCTGGTGCCTCTAACAGGTCAGAGAGTGTGGTTGTGAATCATCATGTTGATGCTGGGAATCAAAACCAGGTCCTTGGGCAAGAGAGATGGCTCAGAGGTTAAGAGCACTGGCTACTCATCCAGAGGTTCTGAGTTTAATTCCCAGCAACCATATGGTGACTCACTACCATCTATAATGAGATCTGGTGCCCTCTTCTGGCCTGCAGGTGTACATAATAAATAAATCTAAAACAAAACAAAACTGGGTCCTCTGTGAGAGTGGCAATTGTTTTTTGTTGTTGTTGTTAGTTTGGTTTCTTTTCAAGTCAGGGTTTCCCTGTAGCTTTAGATCCTGTCCTGGAGCTCGCTCTGTAGATCAGGCTGGCCTCGAACTCACAGAGATCTGCCTGTCTCTGTCTCCCCAGTGCTGGGATTAAAGGCGGGAACCACCACCGCCAGCTTGGCATCTCTGAGCCATCTCTCCAGCTCCTAAAAACTTACCTAAAACAGCAGGTTTTGTGATATGAGGTGGTGTCCACTTGTAATTCCAGCATTTGGGAGGTGGAATCAAAGTCAGAAATTAAAGGTCATTCCTTGGCTACTAGTAAATTTGTGGCTAGCCTAGTCTACATCAGACCTTGTATGAATTAAATAAATAAACAAGTAAATAAATAAATGAATAAATAAAAAACTTCCTGGCCTCTTATGCATGAGGTTCTGTGTTCCAGTGCCAGTATGGGGGTGGAGGGTTGATTTCCAAGTCAGGCCTGGTGGCTGTGCCTGAACTCTGAGATTGAATTTGGAGCCTTGCCTGGGAAACTTAGGAAAACTCCATCTCAAAGGAAAAGGCAGACTCGCACCCCCGACTTCATTCCTCCTGACCAGCCCAGAAATCTAAATCTTTGTACCCAACCTCATTCCCAATGTATGCCCAGTGAAGCCTGACAACGTATCAGAACTACGAAAAGAGTACTGGGTTTGGCCTGAGCTCAAATTCCCGATCTGCCACTTATCTCAATACTGGGGCTCTACTCTTAAATTAACTCTTGACGCTGCGTCCAGCACTGAAGGTGAGGGTCATCTGTGACAAACCTCTAAAGGCACTTGACATATAATGCAGAGACAGCTATCTCAGAACACAGGGCTCTCCACAGAAAACCACTGGGCAACATGGTCAATCAAGATCTGGAGCTCAACTCACCGCTGCCCTGTGTTGGCTGTGAGAAGCCGGGTGGGAGAGCTGCGAGGCCACAGCCGGCATAGGCGCAGGGGCAGCAGGAGCAACAGAGGCGGCATGATGACGGGCGGGCAGCTGGGAAAGGGAGGCCCCCGAGAGGGGTGCATTGGTCCCAATCGGGCCGGACTTCGAGGGTCGGGGCAGAGGGAGGGAGCCTGTCTCAGTTTCCCACAAAGGCAGACTGAAGCAGGCTCGGGAAAGGCACCAGACGTGGGTGCCCCGGCGCTTTCAGCACTGGCCTCCAGATCTGGACCACCGGCTCGGGACTAGGGACACCCTCCCCACCTACAGCGTTAGGGGGTCGTGGAAGGAGGAGCCACAGGAAAGCCCCGCCCCTGTCCCCCACTCACAGGCTCCTCAGTCGCCGCCATTTCCTGCGCCCGTACAGGCCCCGCCCCCGAGCCCTCTGGCGCAAGGCTCAGGCCACGCTTATTGGCCAGGAAGGTGAAGATGTGTGGCAAAGGACCCGCCCCCATGCGCTCATTGGTCTAGGGCGCCAGAGTCCGCGAAGCGGAAGTCTTGGGGTTCCCGAAAGGTACCGGTGTTTACCCGTTGTCCACCCGTCCGGTGCCGGATCCAGCCTAAGGTCTCCCGTCCCGCCGCTCAGCAGCGAGGCACGACCCAAAGAGGTGCTTTTGCTGCGCCGTGGCCCACATTCACCAAACAAGAGGGACACACGGAGGCTGCGCTGTGAGGCTTTTTGTTTAGTTCCCTTTCTGCCACGCGGTCAGCCCCTCTCACCCACCCCGGGTTCTCCCATAGGATCCCAGACTTTCAGAGAAACAGCAGAAGCCAACGGAATTGAAAAATAAAAGTTCTTTATTGTCTTCAGCGCTGTGATAGGGCTGGGACGCTAGGGTGACTCAGGTGCGACTTCCCCGCACCCGACTGTAGAGGTGGATGGCGATTGTAGAGGAAGATGGCGCCTTTGGCCGAAGGGCAGAGTTGTGCCCACATCTCCGTTTCCTGCAGTCTTTGTATACTCTGTGAGAAATCAGTGAGACCCAGACGTCAGGCCTCCCTTTCTCTTGGAGCTGTGTCCAGAGTTGCGGAACCTCAGTACGCCTCTACTCTCCCTGTTCTGGACTTTTCCCTTAGGTAGGAGCTAAGCCTTGTGTCCCTTGGAGATCTCTGCCTCACCCAGGTATCCTTTTCCCCCCATCGCCAGACCCCTTGAAGGCCTCGACTTCACACCTGTGTCTCCACGAAGATGATTCCTGTAGACTCGTGGGCCTCAGGTCCCCCATTCATGTAATAACGCCTGACCTCCTCTGAAGTTAGGCTGCACCTAGGCAAGAACATGGGAGTGGCTTGGTTTGTGTCCAGACCTTATAGGAACCCTGCAGAACTCCAGTTGCCTTAAACCCGCTCCTTCCCCACCCACCTCACCCAGGATCCTGCACCCCAGAGCCCACTCACTGGACATAGAACTCTGCACTGGCTCTGCCCGCGCTGGTCTCATTGCAAGCGATGCCCAGTAACAGTGGCTGGCTCAGGGTGTTCAGTGGCAGGTTCACCTGTGGCAGGGAGTCCTACCTTTCAGGCTGACCTCTCAATGGCCTGTTTTATTGTTTGTTGGTTAGTTTGGTGTTCTGTATATTTGTTTTTGTTGAGACAGGGCCTCATGTAGCCCAGGCTAGCAAAGATGACCCTGAATTTCTGATCCTCTGCCTTCATCTCCCGAGTGCTGGGATTACAGGTATGTGTGTATCACTGTACCTGGATTACATGGTACTGAAGATCAAGCCCCAGGCCTTGTACATGCTAAGTCAGTGTATCTCAACCTGTGGGTCGCGGACCCTGAGGAAGTTGAATGACCTTTTCACATAGGTCACCTAAGACCATAGGAAAACACAGATATTTATATTATGGTTCCTAACAGTAGCAAAATTACAGTTATGAAGTAGTAATGAAAATAATTTTATGGCTGGGGGTCACCACCACATGAGGAACTGTATTAAGGGTCACAGTATGAGGAAGGTTGAGAACCATTATGCTAGGCAAACAATTTACCAGCTCATCCCCAATCCTCAATGGCCCGTGACCCTTGGCACTTTTGTTTTGCTAGCCATGTGTCCCATTAAACAAAATACAGGCTCTGGGTATGTTCATTTTACAGATGAGAAACGGGAAAAATTGTCCAGGGAAGTCCTTTGTTTGTTTGTTTGTTTTGTTGTTTTTCGAGACAGGGTTTCTCTGTGTAGCTTTTGGAGCCTGTCCTGGAACAGGCTGGTCTCGAAATCACACAGAGATCCACCTGCCTCTGCCTCCGGAGTGCTGGGATTAAAGGTGTGTGCCACCACCCAGCCCGAGACGTTTTACTCAAGTGAAATTGATTTAGTAACTAAGACTCTCACATTTTTTTCAGCAAATATGGGAGCAGACTAGACTAGACATTTTTCTCTGTTTCTACTGTAGGAAAGACTCTGAGGATCAAAGAATCATGGCCATGGCATTAAGGCCATGCTCTTTCTCAGTGCCAGCTAGGCTCATGCAGACCCTCACTCCAGCCCAGGCCTGCAAATTTCTAGCAAATTCTACCCTTTTATTCATGCCCATCATATCTGGGGCCCCTGTCACTCACCTCATCACAAATCTCCTGTAGGACACTGGAGAAGAGTTCCCGGACCACCAGTTCCCCAGGGAGGTCCTTGTGCTGGGGGCTACCACCAGGGCACAGGGCCTGTGAAAAATTTAGGCTCAGCCTTCATCTATACCAATTCCAACACTGCTTTTCTTCTTGTCCATGGAGACCTAGGGCAGACTCAGTGTGGGAGTCTTGGCAATCACCTAACCCAGGCCCTCCTATTCCAAATAAGCAGTCAGAAGTCTAGCTAGGAAGGATTACATGGATTGGGTGAGAAATGACATCTCCTCCCCTTCAGTCTCTCCTCCCATGTTCCCTAGCTTCCATAGGTGTGTTTCAGCTCAGATCTATAGCTGGGCCTCCCTAATGGCAGTGAGCACCCTGTCTCCTCTCAGAAGTGGTAAGAGTCATGGGCTATGCTCCTCTAGACCCATACTTTCTCCTGGACAGCCCTCAAGCAAGGCGTGCAGCATGGGAGGCTGCAGGCTACAAAACGCCAGTCCGCTTTTCCCTTTAAGAGAAAATGAAACCAGAACTAGGAGCTTGGACTTTGCGCCCTTGTATTCAGTTAGTCATTTTACCTGAGGTTCAGGGTGCCCACCAGGCACATCCACCAGCCCAGGTGCCTCGGCCACCTGCTGAGAGCGGCGCAGGAAGACTAGAAAGTTATCAGCTGTGACCAAGGCGGCACCCACCCCCAGTGGGTCTGCCAGATAGGCTTGCTTGTCACCCCAATCTGTAGCTCCCTGCTGCCGCAGCCAGGAGGCGGAGCTGGACCAGTTGGTGCCCAGGAAGTCCCGGTAGGAAGTTAGACCCAGCTGCAGGAGCAGCTGTGGTCCAGGTGAGCTGGATGCCAGCTTGGCTGAGTGAAGGCGGAACTTGGGAGCATCAAAGATCCAGGGTTGGGTCTGTAGCCGGCTCTCCCAGATGGCAGTAATGGTCTTGTCTCCTCCAGGCAGTGGACGACGATCATGAGCTGGGCTTAGCTCTACTGCTACTTGCTCCTGGGACAGTCCCCCAAGAGGGCAAAGCAGCAGGAGGGACACCTCAGGGTCCATGGTTTTACAGGGACGTTCTGGGGAAAGACACCGACGGTCATCCTGTAACTCTAGGGAACGCCTGAGAGTGACCCAACTCTTCTGCAGATACCTGACTTGCTTGGGCAGCGAGTATCCTCCCAGAAATGAGCCTAGCAAGCGCCAACACTCCAGCTGCCCCGAACCCCTAAAACCTTTGGTCATCCCTACCACCCAGCAGCTACAATGCTCATGGCCCCCAAACCAGGACTCCTACATCCAACCTGAATACGCTGGATCTACTCCCAGGGTCTGGAAGCGGGCTCTCGGAATTCACCGGCCCGCTTGGCCCCAAGCTCCACCTCTTTCCCCTCAAGCGGAAGTGCCCGCCCCTTTCCTTCGCGGCTTCACATTGGCCAGTCCGTGTCATGCGACCCGCCCTCCGCAGCTGAGCGCTTCTGATCCGGCTCACCTTGGCGTCTGTCCGCACTCCAATCCCGAGACCCGGACGGCAGGTCCGCCATCCGATTCCGGAGAGTGGAGTTCGATCCAGATCCCTCGGGCCTCGTGGCTGTCAGTGTGACCCTGGGCAAGTCTCATCATCTGGGCCTCAAATTTCCTTGTGTGGACCAGAGGTTCCAGGGTGGGATGAGCAATGTGGTTCTCTCATCCTGAGCCTTTGTGACTTTATGGGCAGAGTGACCACACGTCGGTGCTCTCTACAGGTCTTGGCCATGAACGCCCCTGGAGGAAGGAGGCAGGAAGGTAGAAGGGCCCATAGACCCCGGGAACAGGTGTGCACCTTTCCACCCTCACCCCCACGGTAGCTGGACAGGGGAGGGGACCCTCTGAGCTTCTTGGTGGGAAGACTGCAGGACCAATGGTCCCAGAGACCACTGGAGATGTTCTGGTCTACCTTTGTAGTAGGGCTCAGGGCTAGTTACTGAAACCCAGAAATCCACCACGGGACTCTTTCAGGACAGAGATGTGCAGCTGTCTAAGGCTCTGTCCTATGTCCTACGCCACGGAGCCTTGAAACTGGGACTTCCCATGCGAGCTGGTAAGTGAGCACAGTTGAAGATGGGAGAAAAAGTAGAAGCCCAGAGAGCAACTGGAACCTTGCCTCCTCAACTCTTAACACTGCCCCAGTAGGAACACAGAATACTCATGCTCTCCTAATGTACAGGAGAAACAAGGCCCAGAACCCCTTCCACGGCCTCTGGAAGAGAAGCCCCTGCCTAGGCTGGGCCTCATGATGTGTTTTTCAGCCAAGTGGCCCTATACAGGCAGGGGAGCATACTGAGGCAACTGATGTTTTATTGGATGGCCACTCTGGGTCAACTACTTAGTGCTTACTATGTTACTCTGAAGCAGATATTTTTTTTAGTGTTTTTTTTGTTTTAAATTTTATATGTGTAAGAATGTTTTGCCCCTGTGCATGTATGTCTGCACCATATGCATATCTGGTGCTTGTGGAGGCCAGAAGAGGGCATTGGACCCCCTGGAACTGGAGTTCAGATGGTTGGGAGCTGCCGTGTGAGTGCTGGGAATCAGACTTCCTTTGGAAGAACAGCCAGTCCTCTTAAGGACAAGGGGTCACGTAACCTAAGCTAGCCTCAAAACGCCTTGAATGTTTGATTCTTCTGTCAGTGTCTCCCAAGTGCTGGGCTTATAGGCATGTACCACTATGCCCACCATGAAGCTGATCGCCTTCCTATCTATGTAAGTTAAGAAAACAGAGGCTTCGGATAGAAGAAGTGTGTCTCCTTAGCAGAGTGCTTGCCTAGCAGGTGCAAGGCTCTGTTTCACCCCAGCACTGAAAAAACAAAATGAGGCCCCAAAAGGGAAACCTTCCTGCAGATCACACAATGGGAGGTTATGTGACCTCCTAGGCCTCGCCTTTGCTCCAGCTGCCTGTGGCTCCCCTGTTAACCACAGCCCTGGCTCCTGAGCACACCCCCACCCTGCAGATGGCTTTGTACCCCTGCGATCCCTTCTGCAGCTGCCCCAGTTCCACAGCTTCTCAATTGAGGATGTGCAGTGCGTGGTGGATACCAATGGAAAGCAGCGGTTTGCCCTGCAGCCAGGCGAACCCAGCACTGGCCCTCTCATCAGGGCCAATCAGGGCCACTCCCTACAAGTGGGTACCAAGGGGCAAGTGGGAGGGAGAGCCAGGTGGGACCCCAGTTGATGAAGGTCTCACTGCTGTCCATTCACACATTCATTCCCAGGTACCTGAGTTGGAGCTGATGCCCCTGGAGACACCACAAGCCCTGCCTTTGATGCTAGTCCATGGCACATTCTGGAGGCATTGGCCATCTATTCTACTGAAGGGCTTGTCATGCCAAGGAAGGGCACACATCCACTTGGCCTCAGGATTGCCTGGGGACCCTGGTGTCATCAGTGGTCAGTGTCACCTTCACCAGTCTATCCTCCCAAGTCCCCCACCAAAGGTCACAGCTTCCTTTGTGTGAGAGCACCACCCAGACTTGCATGGGGCAGTATATCCCTACCCCACCCTAGAGCCCCATTCTGCCCAAATACCCCAGGCTCCAGTCTAGATGTCCCTGCAGGCATGCGCCCAAATTGTGACGTGGCGGTGTTCATCAATGGACCCCTAGCCCTGGCAGGTAAGTGTGGACCCTCCTGCAACTCTCCCAAATCTGTCAGAGAGGGGCACCAGTCACATCCCTAGCTCTGTGAGCAGATGGAATCCCCTTCTTCCGCTCTGCCAACGGCGTGATCCTGACTCCAGGGGATGCTGACGGCTTCCTGCTTCCCAAGTACTTCAAGGAGGCCCTGCAGCTGCAGCCTACCCGTGAGTGCCAGAGCGCCCCGCCAACCTTGAGTCCTGAAGCCTGTGCCCTTCTGCCCTCCCATAGGCTGATTTAGGTGTTCCTTTCTTAGCAACTGTTGTGTCTACCTCAGGAAAGCCTCTCCCCTTGACTGGTGATAAAGAAACAGAGCATGAGTGGCCCCAAGCACAGCTCCAGAGGAGGAGGAAGAAAGATCCAACAATAAAATATTTATTTATTAAAAAATAAAAACAAAACGACTCTGAAAACAGTCACAGAAAGAAAGTCCAGTTTGAAAGAAGTCCGTGTTCCTTATCCATATCTGGACCTCCTCACGAGCTTCAGAACTACATATAGGTCAGGGGTGTGAGCTTCTGCCAACAGGGCAAGAGGAGGGGCACTGTGTGGCTCAGACAGAGCCTACCATCCCTAGGCTGGGTGGTTGCAGTATCTACTCCAGCCAAGGGCCTTGGCCTGCCGGCAACAGCAGATGAAGGTGCCCAGCATGGTGCATGTTTGGAGTGGTGGAGCAGTGAGTTCAGGTGCATGCAGGCTTGTGAGGGTCCCTGGAGGCGCTAAGTGGAGCAGGGGCAGCCTGGCTGCCCTCAGAAGGCCTCATGGCCACCCGTAAGCTGCAGGAATAGGTCCTCGTCCAGCTCCTCCCTGCGAGCCCGCTCTCGAGTAGACAGGAAAATGTAGCCCCCGATGTACTCGTGCACGATACGGCAGCTGGCAGACACACAGCTGAAGGCCACATTGATGTGCTCTTCAAATTCAATGGCCACCTGTAGGCGGGTGGTCACAGGTCCAGTGGGCAGGGGCAACAAGCGGCAGCTTCTGCTCTGCCCTAGTTGGGTCTGATCTAGCCGCCTGTCCCTGGCCTGCCCTCCCTTGGGGCCTACCTGCCGAATGTCCCAGTTGACGTTCCACTGACGCATGCTGCTGAAGCGCCAAGTCTTGACCACATCACCCACGGCCAGGTCAATGCGGATCAGTCGGTTGTTGGCAATGCCCAAGATCTCATCTTTCCTGCTGCCCTTGAACCTTATTCCCAGGGTGGAGAAATATGAGTGACAGCTACACCGCGTCTGGCCCTGGAGCCTACCCCATGTGTATGCTGCTCCAGAGCCCTCAGTGTAGAGCGCAGCCTCACCCGCCCCAGTTTCTCCTAGCCTTAAGCTCCTACTCTGGAAAATGGGATTATTCAAGGACTCAGGTTAGCCAGGTGTGGTGCAGCATGTCTGCCATCCCCGCAAGGGGGCTGAGGCAGGAATTCAATCAAGATTGGCATGTGGTGGATGAAGCTTTGTCTCAAAAACCAGTGTGTGCGTGTGTGTGTCTCTGTGTGTGTGTCTGGGGGGGGTAGGGGATTAGGGAGGTGTGGGGGGACTGAGAAGATGCTTCAGTCAATAAAGTACCTGCCTTGCAAGTATGAAGACCTGAGGTTGATTCCCAGGGCTGGTAGTGCATGCTTGTGGTCCCTCGGACAAGACACATAGGCTGGGAGAGATTACTCAGTGGATAAAGCTCTTGCCACACATGCGTGAGAACACAGACCCCTTGTAAATCTAACGCATCTGCAGTGTGCCTACAGCAAGTTGGGAGGCAGAGGTGGGAAAGTCTCTGGACAGTCTGAGACCAGGTAGCCTGGAACACACAGTGATGAGTAAGACCTCTTGTCTCAGCAAGGTGGAAGGTAAAGATGGACCGAGAGGCTATTCTCTGCGTAATGGCCACAGCATGTGCATGGACACACACACAGATTTAAAATGAAAACATTAAGAAAAAACAGGGGCATCAGGCTTGTGTGACTACTGTTTTTACACATTAAACCATTTCCTAAACCCACATTTATTTATTTAAGAGTGTCACTTTGGCTGGGTGGTGGTGGCGCACGCCTTTAATCTTTTAGTTCCAGGGCAGGCTTCAAAGCTACAGAGAAACTCTGTCTCGAAAAACCAAAAAAGAAAAAAATAGGGCCAGCAAGAGGGTTCGGCCACCTTGAAGCCTGATGACCTGAATTTATCCCCAGGACCCACACGGTAGAAGGAGAGAACCAGGTTCCTGTAAGCTGTTCTCTGACCTCCCCATGTATACATGCACAAAATAAATAAGTTGAAAATGTAAGATAGAGGGGCTGGAGAGATGGCTCAGCTGCTAACACTTACAGTGCTTGCAGAAGACCCAGGTTTGGTTCCCAGTACCCACACAGAGTCTCTTAACTCCAGTTCAAGGGGATCTAGTGCCTCTTCTGGCCTCTGTGGGCACTGAGCACTGTATGCAATACATGTATACATATGCAGGCAAACATTCATACATGAAAAACAATCTTTTTTGTTTTTTTTTTTGAGGTAGGGTTTCTCTATGTGGTACTGGCTATCCTGGAACTCACCCTGTGGACCAGGCTGGCCTAGAACTCATAGAGATCCTCCTGCCTCTGCCTCCCAAGTACTGGGATTAAAGGCGTGTGCCACCACCACCAGGCTTAAAACTTAAAAAATGTAAAGTACTCAGGAAACAGAGGCAGGTGGATCTCTGTGAGTTCAAGGTCAGCCTGGTTTACAGAGCAAGT
>LOJH01044614.1:0-13754 GCA_001685095.1 Ellobius talpinus | reverse complement strand
TTATTAACCAATGAAAGTAACACATAGACAGATGACCCTCCTCCATCATTCTTGTGTCATAAAGCCTCAGCTATGAAGTATGCTTGGGCAGCACAGTTGGCTGGAGGCATTAGTGTTATGAGGCTTACCGCTTCTCCTTCAGGGGAAGTAGGTTTGGACTTTATAACAGTAGCTGCAGGGAAGACACTGTGGAATGCATCAGGGGCCCTAACAGTTAGAGCCTTGCTTTGTAGCAGAGAAGAAAGCTGAGGCCCAGGGAGACAATGGCCTAGCAGACTTCAGGCAGTCAGATCACTTAGCCCTCTCTTCTCCTCTCACTGGGCATAAAATGGGCAGCCATCGGATCGTCCTGAAAATGGGTCTAGAGGTATGTTCTAAGCAGAAGGAGGAGGGGCCATCAGAAGCAAGATTCCAGCTCAGTGCTAATGGCACGCTTGTCAGCTGCATCTCAGCACCTAGAATCTTTAGAACATTCTGGTAATTCCAGAGCCTTTTCTGCTCAAATCCTGCACTGCTCTGCCCTCCCTGACTGATATATCCATTGCTCTCCTTTCTGGTTGATTACCCCTCCCTTAGCAGTGCCTCCTGAGAGGACCCTGGAACCCCTGCTGTGAAGTCAGGTGTCCCTTGCAGAGTCTGGTCCTCCAGGATGAGCCCCACTATAAATCCCTTAGGACCACACCACCCACAGATGGCAGGGTTCACTTCTTCCTCTCAGAAAACATCATTGCTATTTGATATTTGGACAAAACAAAGATACTCATTATACAAACGGATCAAGCAACCATATCGTAGGAAAGAAATGGGCCTGTTAGTCACACAGCTTCATGCTCCATCAGGATGCCAGCCCCACTCTGCGGGGCCGTACAGGGGCACTCAGTGCTAAGGCTGCTCCAACATATGCCACCTGATCTCACCGGGACCAAGAGAATGCAGGCATCTTTACCAAGATAGGGGTCACATTTTAATTTTCCAGGTACATGGTTTTCAATATTGTACTGTCAGCTAGATTTGAGCCATGTAGGGTGGCTTGAGCCTTTGAGAAGGAAGGAATAGTCAAGCTGCATGGTAAGAGGACTAGGTCCATGCCGGCTTACACATTCACCACCCACAGCCTAATCAGAAAATGACTTACACCAGCCTTTTATGTGGCTTCAGCCATCTCTCAGGCACTTGATGCTTCTGGATTCCTCACTAATGGGTTTAGCAAAGCGTGCACAGGACAAAAGGAGAGTCCACCTGGGGTGGACCTGGGCAACTCCGGTCTGCTCTTTGCAGCTCTGTGTTGCTGTCACACTTCCTGGAAGATGTCTGGCAGACCTGGGAGTTGGCATGTACCACTTAACAGTACCTTTTAATTTCCCTTTTATGTACCCCAACAAGATGAGACATTTCCTGCCTTGCCACAAGCCATGCCCCCAGGTCAAACATCTCCCCTCACATTTTGTTCATCAAAGAGCAGGAGAAAATAATCATGCTGCATTTACACAGCGAAGACATCAAAGATCCAGCTGAGCTGGACCTAATGACAGCTCAGCGGTGGGATGGAGGAAAGCTCGGTACAGGGAGGTCCCCATCACCCTTCCTCTGGGGCTGTTCTCCACACCAGTGAGGAGGACCAGGTGCTTACACATGGAGATTTAAGCCAGATGGCACACAGGAGGTATGAGGCCCCCTCCGAAATGTCTGACACAATGGTTTAGCTAATGAAAATCTCTGATGATAGAAATGTCTCTATGGGGGTCTTTTTTCTCTTTATTTTAGTATGTGGTGTGTGTGTTCTTGTGGATGTGCATTTGTACATGTGTGTGCATGTGTATGGAGGTCAGAGGTTAACCTAAGATGTCATTCCTTGGACTCTATTCACCTTACTTTCTGAAATGGTCAGTAAGTCTCAGGAATCTGCCTCCCGGCCTCCTCAGAGGGTTACAAGCACATGCCACCACTTCTTTACATGGGTTCTGGGAACTGAGAAGAACTTTACTGACTAAGCCATCTCCTCAGCCTCGGGTCTCCTTAAATTCCCTTGCATTCTTAAGAGCTTACCTGTCCCAGAGAACAGTTCTGACCCACTCCCCGTTTATTCAGCAAGTATTGACGGAACGTTTCATTTATTATGGATATAAGAAAATGCAGAGAATGCAGTACCATCATCTCAGTGGTAGGAAACCCACAATGCACAGTTCACTCTATAATGCCAGTGATAAAGAAACACAGTCATATCCTTTGTCGTTTGTGACCCTGTCCTTGAAGCTCAGCAAACAAGTAGACAAAGCCACTGCAGGGCATATGCACTTAGATGAATTTTCACCCACTGAAGAGTTCCAGTCACCATTATCAAGAAAGAGCACATCAACAGAACCCTCTGGACACTGTCCCCTACCTGAAGTGACCACTATCCTGACATCTAGCATCCTAGATAAATTTTGTCTGTTTCAAATGTCAGATAGATAGAATCAGTATTTGTGAAATTCGACTATATTATCCATGCTTAGTCTGTCCACTCCCAGTGCTGCGTAACTCTGTAGTGTTATTATACTACCGCATATTTTCCCATTGTACTGTCGGCAGGTATTTGAGTGCTAGACAGGTTGGGGCTGCTACACATTCTGCAGTGATGGACATTCTGTGCCTCTGTGCTCTGCACTGCCATGCATCTCCCTGGACCGTATCCATACAGCAGGCCGTTAGTTCTCTTAGATAACGAAGATGCAAGACGTTCTGTTCTTAAAGCCTTTGGCTTGGTCTCTGCTGTGAACACAGACCACATATGCCCCCACCTTAATCCAGTCAACCGCTTCCTATCACTTTCTAACTGTGGAGCACGCTGTGGTTTATTTTACCTGAAAAACGTTGGGCCAGTGACTCATGCCTGCAAGGAAACATGCTGGAGACCAAGGCTATGGCCCGGCAAGCTGAGCTGGTCTGCAGACTGAGATTATGGCCCGGCGAGCTGAGCTGGTCTGGTCAGCACACCGAGGCTAGGGCCCAGCAAGCTGAGCTTGTCTGGTCTGCACACCGAACATAGGGCCCAGCGAGCTGAGCTTGTCTGGTCTGCACACCAAGGCTATGGCCCAGCGAGCTGAGCTGGCCTCGACTGAAGCTATGGCCTGGCAAGCTGAGCTGATCTGGTCTGGTCTGCAGACTGATGTTATGGCCCAGTGAGCTTAGCCGGTCTGGTCTGCAGACTGAGGTTATGGCCCAGAAAGCTGAGCTGGTCAGCTCTTAGCAGCCTGGTAATGAAACCACAGCACACCTCAGGAGACACTAACAGAACTGCATGGCAGAGGCTCCTGAAAGACCTCTCTGTCCTCCAGTCCCAGGTTCCAGGGTTGCCTGCTCCCCCTGATTCCAGACCCACTTTGTGCTAGCTTTAAAATTCTGTCTTGACCCTGAGAACTCCTGGTGCTCTTCCCAAACCCCCCATGCTCACTACTGCTTGGCTGGCAGAATTCACTTGACACCAGTGGGCCCCAACCTTGACTTGGCATGTTTCAGTGGGTAAGGGTCTCCTTTGGTCATATTGCCAGCATCCAAGCTGGCTTCAGGCATACCTTAGTAAATTCTTACAAAAAACTAAACAGAATCCCCACTAAAGAAATTTCCCCAAAGTCCTAGCTAGACTCTAAACAGGCTTCTTTTGTTTATGTCCTTACACCAAATACCCACCCTGTCCACATAAGTGTGTGGATATGATGCTGTTATGTAGGTGAGGACAGTCACCCAAACTTTCAGACTAATTATCTTTAATTGAAGTTAAAAGGTTGCCCATTACACAAGGTCACACCTCTGTGAGGACAGGAAACACATCATCCTGGCTGTGCAGTGCTAACACCTAAACGCAGCGCTTGGTCCTAAGTGAGCACGTAGTAAGCTTGAATGCTGGGAGAGTAAATGCACTGACATGTGCATGGGAGAGTGGGCAAGCTTTTCCGAAATGCGTGCACCAAGACCCCACCCCATAAACCCTGGGAGGAAGGGGCTTGATCACATGCATTCTAAAGAAGAAAAAAGGAGCAAACGCTGCAGGTCTGCCTCACTCAGACGCATGGTATGAAGTCACAGCTCTCGAAATTCTATTATTCTATTAAATCAGCTGTATAAATAATCTATTACCAAGTTCAACACACATTTATTTATTCAATTTTACATTGTTCCCTCTTAAATGAGAACAAAGAGGCCCCGAGCTATAGGTCCCTTCACATCAGGGAGAGGAGGCCTCTCTGATCTCTCTCAGCAAATATGTTCGCTTTCCTCTCCTCGTGGCTCTACCCCGCTGCAGTTGCCTTTAGCAGTCCACTGTTAATTAAACTAGGCCACCAAATCTTATAAGGACACGTAATAACTTTTATGCATCATGATCTGAATGTGAAGTGACCCCCCGTTGGATCATGTTTAAACGCTTGGTTCGCAACTGGTGGCACTGTTTAGAGGGATGTGGGACCTTTAAAAGGTGGAGCCTCATTACAGGAAGTGGGTCCCTAGAAACAGGTCTCGCGCATTGTATCCCACCCCTATTCCACTCAGTAATCAGTGGCCCACCCAAGCTTTTACTGGCCACCCTGCCCTCCCCACCATGATAGACTATAGCTCCACAAACTGTGAGACAAAACACGGCTTTCCTTTCTTAAACAGCTCCTTCCAGTAGTTCATCTCAGCAGCCAGGCACCGAAGCAATGGCCCAAGACAGCCAAGCCACCTCCTCTTTGGGTAGCACTGCAGTATGCTACACATGAAGCACTTTTCCTTTTCCTCCTGTCTTCAAGGTTCATTTAGAAAAAGGGCAATTGGAAAATGTGCTTTTTCAGCATTCAAAGGGGTTTCACCTAAAAATAGAGAAAACAAAGTAAAATCAGCATTGCAAATGGGTCAGTGATCCAGCCTGTCTGTGAATATATTAAATATTGCTGTCCTATTTTTGTCTTAAAAGAGAAGGGACTAGCTGACACAGGTTATATTTTGCCTTTTCCTTACCCAAGTAAGCTTGCTGGGCTGTTACATTTCTTTAAATACTAATTTCTGCCAGATTTAAAGGAAAGTGCCTATA
Source organism: Ellobius talpinus (assembly GCA_001685095.1). Lineage (NCBI taxonomy): Eukaryota > Metazoa > Chordata > Mammalia > Rodentia > Cricetidae > Ellobius > Ellobius talpinus. Next base: position 8,707 of record LOJH01044614.1, on the reverse strand, counting down.
ATCCTAACTACTCAGGGAGATTGCAAGGTCTGCTGGAGCTACACAGTGAGTTCGAGGCCAGTCTGGACAACTTGATTTCAAAACAAAGACATGAAAAGAGGGTGGGGGGCCAAGGGGTTAATAGCTCAGTGGTAGAGCACTCACCTGGCATGCATAAAGTTGTGGATTCAATCCCCAGTGCTGGGAAAATATAAATACTGTCTAATTGGAAGTTCTATTGTTTTCCCTTAGTGCTTCAGCTTTAAAAAGCTCCTCTTTGTCCCTCCTGAGAAACACTGGCCACCCTGTGCTGGGGCTCATAACCCTCAGCCCCATTCTTTATGTTTCCCAGACGTCTGACTTCAAAAAGCCTCTTCAAGAAGTCCAGACCAATAGTTGGCTGCTCAACTTTCCACCTTGTCCCCTCTGTTCCTGCCTCGGGGTCTTCTGTCAGCTGTTGCACTTGGGTGCTGTTAAAATAGCAAAGAAGGGAAGGGAAAGAAAGCCTGCTGGCCCCTTTGCCAACCAGGCCCTTCCTTCCAAGACCGCACGGCTCGAGTTTCTTTGTTTCCTCTTATGTTTAATTTTCTTTGGCCCAGTCTTTCCACAATGGTTTTCTTTTCGCATTTTATCACCATAAATTAATTAAAATGTTTCTGGCACTGAGTTCACATCTGATCATCTTGGCAGGATCCCCTTACACAGATGGCGAGCAGATAAAGAGTGACCCCAGCACCAAGAACAAGAAGATCAGCCCACATAGGGAGCTGGGGGCCAGGGACTTCGAGGGAAGAGGCAAGTTGAGAAAAAGAAAAAATAGCCACTAGTCTAAATAGAAAAGTTGAACTGTACGTGGGGAGGAGGAATTCTCTTGGATATTTGTGTTTGTCCCCTCTTTCCTGAATCTCCCAGAAGAGAACTTGTTACCAGCTTAGTAGAAGAAGCAGAAGAAATTACTCTATCTATGCACCCTCCTCAGCCATCAAATTTGAGTAATTCCCATCCCAGATGGGATGTCTTTATCAAACCCATCGCCGCAAGGCTCAGGATGTATAAGAAGAGGAGATGGGAAGAAGACGGTGAGAGCCAAAGGTGACAAATGACACCAAGGAAACAGTGTCTTCTGGATACAACAGGATTAATATGAACTCACAAAGATTGCGGCAACATGAACAAGATCTACATGTGTTCAAGACAGGTGGAGAACCAGCACCAAAAAGGGGAAGCAGACACAAAGTCCCTCCCCTAACCAAGAAATCAGTTTTCTCCAACGGAGTGCCACTAGGTGTATCAATACACTCCAGGGTGGGCTCCACGACCGAGAGTTGTTGGCCAACACAAAATAGACTCTATGTTATTGGGTTTTGTTTTGTTTTGTTTTGTTCTATAGATTCTGGGTTTGTTTGTTTTTTATATTTTTTGTCTTTTTTTGTTTTCCTTTTTTTGCTTGTTTTGAGAGACAGAAAGAACATGAAGATGAGTAAGCAGAAAAGTGGGGAGGAACTGAGAGGAGCTGGGATGAGGAAGAATATGATTAAATTATATGAAAAATTAATAAAAATAAATAAATAGATATTCAATTTTTATTTTTGATCTTTTTAGTTCAGATGGGCTATGTAGATGCCAAGAGACGGGGGCACTTCAGAAATCAAAGGTGGCAGATCAGAAGAGGCAATGATGGGTCAAACAAGGACTTTGTAGGACTCACCCTGAGTATGTAGCTCCATTCTAGAAATTCAATGACGAGGACAAACATTGTCCTGCTCCTCGAAGCATCTCACACAGCAGGGGAGAGGGGACATAAGTACTAAATATACACCGAGTCCAGAGAAAGAAGCCATGGACGCAGGATTTAAAACACCGTGTCACTGGTATGAAGGGCCTTACAGGAGTGTTTCCTGGAACTACCACACCCCCAATGCCTGGCAACCCCCAAATTATACTCTGAAGTCCCAAGCACCTTTCAGGAGAGAGCCATGGGGTCAGGGTGGAAAGGAGGTGATCTCTGCAAGGGTGCCAAAGTACTCTTCCAGAAGGGGGTTCAAAAGAGCTGAAAACATTAAACCAGTTGGTGAAACAGCAAGCCTGTGAGCAACACCACAGTGAGAGAGACAGGATGCTCTGTGGGAAATTGTGTGGGTTGTAGCCCGGGAAGGCAGGGCAACCCAGACCTCTCTTAGCACTGACATTTAAACAGAAAGGTAGGCAGGACTGAGAGATCCCCAAATGTAAAACACAGTGTTACAAGGAATGTTCCAGGAGCCATGAGCAAAAGCATGAACTTGCTGCATGCCGAATCAACTAGCTAAGCTTAGTGATTAATGCTGGGAAGCCTGGGGTCTGGCCATTGCTGTAGTAGCTTGACCACATGGGCATTAAAATCAGCTGGTTAGTGTGTCCTGGAGCCAAAATAAGAGCATCCTTCATCTTCCCCACTGAATAGAAAAAGGGAACATGGCAACACTGCTGTTTATTTCTGCCTTAGTTCTATGTGTGCCATACTTAACAGTGAGCCTAGCTGTTTGTCTCATCCCTCCTTCAACAGGCTGAAAGTCTCCTGGGCCTCTTGGACTTCACCTCTGACTTTCCTCAAGGCCCAGCCATGCTTGGCAACACTTCCCTGCAGACCTTGGAGGCTCTTCAGCCTTCGTGCTCTCACGTCCCTGCTGTCTTAAAGCTCCGCTCTGGGTCCCCTGCTGTCTCTGTCTGTTCCACATCCAGGCCTTCAAATCAAACTTCTCTCTCTCTCNCACACACACACACACACACACACACACACAAAACTCCCTCTTCCTCCAAGACCGCAAGCTAGTTAGAAAGCAGAACAGTCTCTTCTAGCTTTCTCCAGGAACTTGGTAGATACTTCATAAACATGAAATGAATCTGGCAGCAAAATACATATCTCATGTAGAAATTGTTGAAACACTAAAGGTTTTTGTCTTACCATGCCTGAATTTTCTCTTAAAGATTTATTTTAGATGGGCTTTGGAAATGGCTTGTCCAGTGACTCTGGCCTAAACACTTGCACCTCTGCATTTTGGGCCTTAGGGTGCTGCAAGCTGGAGCCGTGTGCTTGGGCAAATGGATGTTCCTGTAGGCATGACTAACACCGTGAAGCATGTAACTTAGGGATGCTGAGGTGTCCTCCCTCCTTAACTGGCAAATTCTGCCAAAGGCTGTGCCAATTCCTTGCACTGAGCTAACAAAAAAGACTCCTCCTGTAGGGTGTGGGCCTGACCTTTGTCCCACCAGACACCACCCTGTCTGCACAGATGATATTCACAGCCCTTTCTACCAACTCCACCCGTCCCACCAAGGACAATAACACCCACTCTTTGGCACTGAGCCCCTTTTTTGCTGTGGTTCACTGTTTTCTTCTTGAAGGCTCAGAAAGTGACATAAAGGGAAGTGAAAATAGCTAAAAATGATCACTCAGAATTACAGATCACACCTGTATCCCTACCACCTCAGAGACTGAGATGGAAGGATCCCTACAATTTGGATGCCAGCCTAGGCTACAGGGTGAGACCTTTCCTCAAAAGGTCAAAGAAAAAATAAATAAATAAATAAACCTCCTTTGTATAGGGAGTTTTTGTTGTTGTTATTGTTGATTGCTTTTGGGTTTTGGGGTTTTTTTTGAAGACAAGGTTTCTCTGTATATCCTTGTTGTTCTGTAGACTGGCCCTGAACTAACAGAGATCCACCTGCCTCTGCCTTCCAAGTGCTGGGATTAAAGGCGTGCACCACCACCACCTGGTGTATAAGGAGCTTTTAAGACTCACAGAAGGCCCATGGGCAAGCAATTGGTTGCTTTTAGTTTACAGGACTATTTAAAAATAATAAGGAAAGCTAATGTCCAGCTCCCAAACAAGAGATCTCCACACAGAGGAAAGAGTCTGTTTCGCTGCAGAACATAGGAAACCTGGTCTATATATGAGCTGGGAACTTAGTTTCCCAACACGCGAGAAGCTCTGGGTCCAACACTGGCTCCTCGGTTCCACATCCTACACACCTCCGAAGGGGCTTAGGCCTGCCCTTCGTCCCATCAGACACCACCCCATCTGTACACGTGATGGTCAGGACCTTTCCATGCGCTCTACAGAGTCTCACCAAGGCTGAGAATATCAAGCAATTATGTCAGGCAAGGAAACTACATGTACTAATTTGGGGTTTTTTTTTTGGTGCAAGTCCAGCAGCCAGCAATCAGCTACTGGTGAATTCTGCCAGATCCCAGGACAGAGCGCTTATAGTAAACTATGACCAAAAATAAAATTAAATAAATAAATAAATAACCTTGTACATTCTAATTCTTTTGGGCTGGAGAGGGGCTCAAAGGTTAAGGGCACTTGATGCTATTACAGAAGACAATTTCCAGCACCTGCATCAGCCAGCCTCCAGTGGCCCTATAACTCCAGTTTCAGGGGATCCAGTGCCCTCTCCTGGCCTCTGTGAGCATCAACACAATTACGGCACATGCACACACTTAAATCTTTTTTTAACTCTCTTTAGATATAATCTTTACCTAATGATATCAGAAATTTCCTCTCCTTTTTGTCCATTTGTCTCTGCTGATCAGATTGGGGTAGCAGCAGATTAGAAAACCAAACTCCTAGTTAACAGTTGGAAACCAGGCCCCTGTACCAGCAAAGCTCAGTTAATATCAACACATCACGGCCTGTAAGATTAGAATCAATACCTGTCGATCCTCCTGATAGTACACAGGCATTCAAGCCAGGTTCACAACTGTGTTTAGGAAGGAGAGTATGCCAGTCACCCATCTCTACCGCCTACAGCTCTGCACTAGAAATAGGGTCTGGCATTTGGTCTGAGCCACCAGCCAAAACTGGTGACACTCGGTAGCCTTTTTACCAGGGAAAAAGTGAGGGTGGACCAGTTGGCTCCCTCCCTGCCCCACCCAATAATCACATCACTACTCCCTGTGTTCCTCAAAGGACAGGTCTCAGAGCAGAGAATTCTCATCTACAGGACATTCCATACTGTGTAGGCACCTCAACCTTGTTCTGTGTGCCCTCAGTGACCTGAGAACTGGGCATGAAGCCACATGATTGAGTGAAGGAAAATACCACCCCACTCCCCATTAAACTGCTTGTGAAGCAAGCAGAAGTGATTATGGGAAAAATGCTTGAGAACGTAGAGGGCTGTGTTAAAATGAGCCTCACATGGATGCTGTTTAAGTTTCCAAGACTCGGGCAAGAAATATGTCACTGCCTTCCTTCTCCAAGACGCTTCATGGAGCAGCATGCCCATCCACAGCCTAAGCTCAGCTCGGGAACTGACTGCTTCTCTTTATGTTTAACTGCAAAAAAAATGCATTAAAAGAGCAACAGAGGATATGAAAAGAGAAATGGTCCCACCACAAATCATGAACTTGCTCTCTATCTCATTCTCCCTCTCCTTATTCATGGGCCAATGTGAGTTTTCCGTAACAAATGTCTCTCTCATCTTGTTAACAAATATTTTCCTAGTAACTGAGTACATTAAACTCCACAGTCATCCGGCTAACCTCGTTCTGAGCCGGAGGCCCTCAGTTCAAACTACACTAAGCCAGCTGGACTTTAAGCATCACAATTTTATATTTATGTAAGAGCAAGTCGTTCCCAAGTAAGTGTGAATGTCGCCCAGACACTCAGTGTGAGGGGACTGACCGCTAACAGCCTGCATCGCTAGGGCCCACGCCCTAATGTTCTTCCCGGAAACCCCATCCTCCTCCATCATTACCTACCACCTTGCACAGACTGGAGTTTAACCAATGGCAGGTGGCCTAAGAGTGCCACAAAAGTGGGTTAGGGAGTCTATTCTCCCAGCTCCTTCCCAGCTGGTACATGTCCCTCAGCAACACCCGCGGCTTTGTTTGGCACCCTTCGGGTGGGCCACTGAGGCACAACCACACTTGTACTGGCCATCAGAGTTCTGAATTTTCTAAGACCCAGTATGTCATACCCACATTCCTTCAGATCAGGGAGAACAAAGCGTGGGTGGGGGAACGGGATGGGACACCTGCCAAACATCACTTAGCCCTGCTCTGGGAGCTTCACCTCATAGACTTCTCACCCACTGGCATCTTCAGGCTCAAGATTTGCTTTCCATCATTTATCTTCTGACCATTGTGCTCGTTGGCCTAATATGAGAATCTCTACCTCACACCTCAGGATTATATAGGTATCATCTCTTCAGCCTGTTTCTAGAAATTCTCCCTAGGACACATAGCTTTAAAAACCTCCCTTTCTCTTTTCTTTTCTTTTCTTTTCTTTCCTTTCTTATTTTGGGGGTATGAGGGGTGGAGAGAGGCAAGGTCTCACAGTGTAGCCCTGCCTAGCCTGCAACTTACTACAATGACCAGGCTTGCCTCTGACTTGCAGAGATTGGCCTGTCTCTGTGTCCAGAGGGCAAGCGCTACCACACCTGACCCAACACATCTTTAAAACAAAGATGCAAAGGAGACTAGGGCATGTGAGGGAAGAGCTGGGTTAATCCCCGGAACTGCAGGGTTTAAAAATGCACAACTCATCAGTACAGGTAGCAAAGGAAAATTTCAGTAGATTCCAGGGACTCACTGGCTTCCAACCAACCAATCAATCAATCAGCCAATCAATCAATCAATCAATAATGTGGATGCCTAAGAACTGATACCTCAGATTGTCATCTAGCCTACACACACACGCACATACACACAGACATATACACACACATTTACAAAAAATAAATAAGAAAAGATAGAAAGAAAACAATTTTTCTCATCAAAAGTCAAGAAAATATCCCTTCCAGTAGTATTTGGAGGTGGAAGAATTTACATTACACCCTATATCAGTATTTTAGGGATGCTGCACTCTGGGAGACAGCAGAGATGGAATGGAACTGGCGACGCACAGGGAGAGAGCAGCAGAAGGCATGGGTTGGGTGGTGAGTGCTGAGGGGCAGACTGCTTCCTACAAACCTCAAGTGCCAACCACTTAGAGTTCCTTCAAGTCTACAGCATGCCTTTGTAAAGCGACATCCAGTCTGTTTATCTGGGAGGAAGTTCAGTGCGAGAAGACTTCACATGACTATCCCCAGGGCTGCTAAAAGAAGCTAGGCGATCTCCAGGGTGACCTAGCAGCAGATCGCTCCAACTCACATCTAGCTTAAATTTACATATGCCCCCTTGGAGGCAGTATTCAGATAAAGCCCTGATGGAGTGGGTACGGACAGAGTTCAGATTCCTAATAATGTTGGTTCCAGTGAGCAAGATTTCCACTTCTTACTGTCTGCTTTAACTTTATAAGTCAGCCCTCAGTGGCGCACAACTCCCTGTCCTCCCTGCCTTTGTTATTTTATCCAGCCATAAAGCCCCGCACCCAGGGCCACACAAGGGGCTCAGATGAACATCACAGGCCCAAGCACTGGGGAAATAGTTTTTCCAAGGCAGCATCTGGCCTCTTAGTGTGTTCCCCCAGCTGCTGTTCGGACAGCCCTGAAGTTGCTTTTTCTTCTGTCACGTGGGTTGACTGCTAAGGGGCTGTCTCTTCTTGCTTGTCCTGCTCAAGGTCATTTTTCCTTTCAAACTCCCATCAAGATCCAAGAAAACAGCACACCATGACTCCACTGCAGGAAAGGGCCCCGTCCCTGATTGTCATGGTGTGGGAAGGCTGGGCACCCCAAATGGTGGTAAGTGGTCCCCAGGCTTGCAGAGGAAACATCTAATTACAGTGCCTGGTACATTTATTCAATGGGAAGTAGGCTCACCAAGGGATGATGAGGTAATTCGGCAGGCCCGGGGGACAAACAACTAGGAAGCGTTATTTGTCTTTGTATTTACCCAAGACCGATCACTATGGTACCTGGGGCTTAAATAAGCACACAATTTTGACACAAAATGCCCCAACTAATGTCACATAATTGGCAATGCTGTTGGGTTCTGAGTGTTTTTCAGTGCCAGTCTGAATGGCCAGATGTGAGACTCCACACCTGCACCTTGCTCCTCAGGCTGGCCATTCTCATGTCCCCATTTGAGGTGTCTGATTGTCAAGAGATGGCCCAGATGAGAGCTAGGTGACCAAATAGCAGCCTGCCACAATCTCCTGAAACTTTAGCAGCTGCTGAAGAGACCAGCTTGCATCCTGCTTCAGCGCTGGAGACCCCCAGGGCCAGAGGAACCTATGGCCACTTACAAAGGAGGAAATCGGCCAGGCTTGTACACACTCTCATGGCCCCACAATCAGGACCAACCGCACCGCTGAGCTCCTGGGAGCACCATCTGCCAAGGTCACAACACAAATGGTGGGTGGGATGATGAAGACGACCATTGCATCCACCAGTGCCCCAGCATTGAGGCCCAGCGGTAGCCAATGGGGAGCCCCGTGCTGTAGCTTGAATACAAAGTGTCTCACAGTGTCATGTGTGTTTAAAGGATTGGTTTGTAGATAATGGTACTGTTTGGAGAGGTTATGGATCCTTTGGGACCTGAAGCCCCGCTGGTAGACATAGGCCCCTCTGGTGATTTGAATAAGAATGGTCCCCAGAGGCTCATATATTTGAATGCTTGGTCACCAGGGAGTAACATTATTAGAAAGGATTAGAAGGATTGGGAGGTATGGCTTTGTTGGAGAAAGTGTGTCACTGGGGGTGGGCTTTGAGGTGTCAAAAGCCAATGCCAAGTCCGGAGTCTCTCTCTCTCTCTCTCTCTCTCTCTCTCTCTCTCTCTCTTCTTCTTCTTCTTCTTCTTCTTCTT
>LOJH01044610.1:261-11183 GCA_001685095.1 Ellobius talpinus | reverse complement strand
AGCCACCATGTGGTTGCTGGGAATTGAACTCAGGACCTTTGGAAGAGCAGGTGAGCCTCTGAGCCATCTTTCCAGCCCTGGCTTTCTTTTCTTTAAAATTTTTATGTTATGTGTTATGAGTGTTTTGTCTGCATGTAAGCATGTGGTGCACATAGAAGCCAGAAGAGGGTGTCAGATCCCCTGAAACTGGAGTGACAGACAGTTGTGAGCTGCCATGTGGGTGCTGGGAACTGAATCTCGGGTCAGTCATAAGAACCGGCATGTCCAGAGAAGTGAGGAAATTTGCCTGCCAAGAGCAGTCAGTGCTTTTAACAACTGAACCATTTCTCCAGTCCCTGGTTTTATTTTCTCAAAGAGAAATGAAGGAGTCCTGAGCAAGGAGGGCGATGTGGGATAGCCTTCATGAGGCAACATGAAGTCCTAGAAGGCCCAAGGGCTCACCATTTGAAGAAGACGCCATGGACGTGAGTGGAAGAGAGCACTCTCAAATGGTCCAGGGCATCTGGCGCCAGGTCTGTGTGAGTCCGTGCCAAAGACCTAGTGTCAGGGCTCTACTTCCAAGAAATTTGTTTTCCAGTAGATACTCAGAAGGAAAAAACACCAGGATGAGCCAGAAGTGGTACATGCATGTAATCTCAGCATTCGGAAGACTGAGGTAGCTCAAAACCAACCTGGAGTTACATGATGACACCTTGTCTCAAAAAAACTCACAAACAGGCATGGGAGAGATAGCTTAGAGAATGAAGAGCCTGTCATGCAAGTATGAGGACCTGAAAGACCCTGTCCCAAAACACAGGGCAGACAAGCAGTTGAGGAAAACAGCTTGACATCAGTCTCTGGCATAGGCAGGTGCATCCATAGCCACTGTGATAAAACACCTGTACTAAGCAATGGATAAAGAGGAATAGCTGATTCGTGGTTTCAAGCCACAGTCTTTGGGTCTGTGGCAATGTGGTACATTCTGGTGGGAGCTTGTGGCAAAGAACACTTGTTCACTTCAGGGTGTCTAGAAACAGAGCATGGGTAAGGTCCTAGCAACCCACTAAAGGACACTCCCCCGATGGCATTACTGCCTCCCATTAGATCCCACCTCTTAAAGCCTCTAGACTCCACTACCTCCCAACAGTGCCATGGGATCTGTGGACTGAATCTTTATTGTGGCCTTTGGGCCTTCCATACCTAGGCCTTTCATACCTAGCCTGCCTGGGTGCTATGGGGTCATTGGGTATCATGTCCCCCCACTGACCTCCTCCACTCTTCCCTGCTCTCTAGCCCACTCCCTGCTGACAAAGGATGGCTTGTCTTTATTGTTATCTTTCCGCAAAGAGAGGGTTTGTTTGGGTTTTCTCCCCCCCATTTAGTATCCCCTTAAGCTCATGGTTTGAACACTTGGTCCCCAGCTTGCCTCACTGTTTAAAGGCTGTGGAGCCCTTAGGTAGTGGGGCCTGGCTGGAAGAAGTTGGTTACTAAAGATAGGAGTTTGAAAGTTATTCCAGCATGGTCTCTCCACTTCTTGTTCAGTAACATGGACAAGCCATGACCTGGTCCTGCCACCATGGAGCTGCACTGCTGTGCCTTCCCTGCTCTGATGGACCTAAATCCCTCTGAAACCACGAGACAAAAAAAAACCTTTCTCAGATGGGTGGTGGTGACGCACGCCTTTAATCCCAGCACTTGGGAGGCAGAGCCAGGCGGATCTCTGTGAGTTCGAGGCCAGCCTAGTCTACAGATCAAGTTCCAGGTCAGGTTCCAAAGCTACAGAGAAACTCTGTCTCCAAAAACAAAAACAAACAAACAAAACTCTTCCTCTTACAAGTTGCTTCTGCCAACTACCTTGTTTCGGGCAACAAGAAACCTAACTACTACACAGGTAAAGATGGATATACATTATATCTTCCCCCCTTCCTACACACACACACACACACACACACACACACACACACACACACACACGCACCAATACACTGCTGCTTGATCTTTTGGCTTAACAGTACATCCTGGACAACTTTTTCCCAGGACTGCACAGAGAGCAACCTTGCCCTTTTCCCCCCATCATATAGCATTTTACTGTAGCGTGTCCATAGCTTATCCAGTTTCCTAACAAGGGCCCTTAGATGGTTCCCAGGACTGCATCATTTGTCTACACATGATGCTACTATGAGCAACTGGATATGCATCTCTACCACCACAGGTTGTGGATACCTCTGGGAATGAGTTCCCAGAAGAGCCGCCCCCACCTTTTATTCCTGGCAAATTCTTACCTTCTGACACCCACAGCCCAAAGAAACAGGCATAAGAAAAGGCATGTCCAAGGAAATGAGGAATCTTACCTGCCCGTGTTCAGTTGCCAGCATCAGCATCAGAGAGCAAAGCCCCTTGTTTTTTGCTTCTGTAGTCCTATGAACAAACTGTGTTCAAATACAGGGTTTTCTTTTATTTTGCCGTTTGGGGCTGTTGGTGGGTTTTGAGATGGACTGTCACTACACAACCACATTCTGTCCTGAACTCCTGGCATCACCCCCACAGCTGGCTTAAGTTTCGGAAGGAATTCAGACGCTCCAGACCTAGATGAGGTATGCTCGCTCTGAGCACTGAGTGGTGATAGGCAGCACATGTTCTGTACATTCTAAGGACTCATGAGTAGCTTTGTCGGTTTCAGGACACCCAGTAAATCTCAGAGACAGGACCTCTGCCACACGGTGCCACCGCAGGTCTTAAGCCTTACACATCTGCACATCCTGCACACTGGCTATTCACATGCTTCTCTCTGACTGCTGAGGTGTGAACGGCATTTCCCAAGGAGCAAGGAGATAAGGGGTTACACAGAGCACAGCCCTCCAGGATCAGAAGTGTTGGGGAAGCCATGCAGGCATCCCAGGGTGCAGACAGTGTCTCTTAAAAGATGCTGTGGCTCTTGGGTAGCATGAGTGGATCTCCAAGCTTGGTGTTTAGTGTGCCCATGTCAAGAAGGGGTGGGACTCTTAAGAAGTAATTAGGTGATTAGATTCGGATGCCCTCAGAAGGGACTGTTGATGTTGGGGTGGGGGGGACTCTAGTTAGTTCTTACAAGAACGATGTTGTGAAGGAGCATCCCCTGAAACTCTCTGGCCTCCTGAGAACCCTCCTACTCAGATGTCACTCTCTTGAGGACCTCTGCAGAGCACAAGCTCCAGCCTTGGACTTCAGCCTCCCTCTGTGAGTAAATCTACCTCCTGTCATGATTTGGTCCCCAAAGGCCCATGTGCTGAAGGCATAGTCCTCAGTCTATGGTGCTACTGGATAGTGATGGGGCCTCTTGGAGGCGGGGCCTAGAGAAAGAAAGTAAAGCCTTGGGTAGTGTGCCCTTGAAGAGGACTATGCTTCTTCTCTAACTCCAGTTTGTTTTTTGTTTTGTTGGGATAGGGTCTTACAATGTAACCCAGGCTGACTTCAAACTCACAACAAGTCTTCTGCCTTCTTGATGGTTAGATTTAATTGCCAACTTGATACAACTTAGAATAACTTGGGAAAAGAGTCTCAATGGGGAAATCGTCTGCAACGGATTGTCTTACGGGCATGTCTAGAAGAAATGGTCTCCATTAAATTAACTGATTTAGTAAGACCCAGCCCACTCTAGGTGGCATTATTCCCTAGGCTGGGGATTCTCAACTATATAAGAGTGGAGAAATCAAGCTGATCACAAGCAAGCAAACAAGTGAGCATGTGTGAGTTCATTTCTTTCTGTCTTGACTGTAGATGTGCTATGACTAGCTGTTTGAAGTTCCTGTCTCCATTTCCCCTCGCAATGTGGAATTTAACCTGGACTCATCAGCTGAAATAAGCCCCCTTGCCACCTAAGCTGCTTTCGGTCAAGGTATCTTATCACCGCAATGAAAATGAAACTAGTACATGCCTCAGCTTCCCACAGGCTGGGATCGCAAACATACGACACCATGCCTGGTGAAATTATCTACAGAACGAGAATCAAGAGTATTTGTGGGAGGACTGGATGTGGAAACCAGCACCTTGAGTATGCTAGGCCCCCCCACCGAGACACATCTCCAGCCTCAGCCCATCTCTCCTTCTTTGCTCTCCCACCGCCATGAAAACAGAGCCATAGACACACACGTGACCCCCACAGGCCCATGGCAATGGGGCCAAACAACCCTCAGCTGAAAACTCTGAACTTGGGAACCATGAGGTCGATCATATGTCACACATCTCTTTCTCTTTGTAAGATGTTGCTTGGGCATTTCATTACAGTACCAGACAATGGATTAAAGCAGTGATAACAGCTGGCCTCTGTCACATGCTCGCCATGCAACAGCCATGACACCACATCTTTAAATTGACTGTTTTAGGTGAGGATACAAAATGACGAGTTTTACCATGGCCTCTTCTTACACATGTGCTGCTGCACTTTATTCTGACCCCCGCCCCCAATTCTGTCCCTAAATAATTATATTCTTTCACTTAATCCCTGTGCTTGACACAAGTTATAGTCTCCTGAGAGGGAACCTCAACTAAGAAAATGCCTCCTTAAGATAAAGCTATTGGCAAGCCTGTAGGGCATTTTCTTAATTAGTGATTGATTGATGTGGGAGAGTCCAGCCCATTGTGAGTGGTGCTACCTTGGGTTGTTGGTGGTCCTGGGTTCTAGAAGAAAGCAGGCCAAGCAAGCCATGAGGAGCAAGCTAGTAAGCAATACTCCTCCATGGTCTTTGCATCCGTTCCTGCCGCCAGGAACTGATTTGAGATCCTGCCATTGTTTCCCTGAATGGACTATGATTCAGGGTATGTCAGTCAAATAAACCCCTTCCTTCCCATGTTGCTTTGGCCATGATGTTTCATTAGAGCAGTATTAACCCTAACTAAACAATCTTGGGGGGATCAAAGCAACAACATTGCTCCTACTGTCATCCCTAGCTTATCAGTTTGAAAACTGACAAACAGAGAGATTAGGAAAGCTATCCAAAGATACACAGCCAGCACAAAGCCGAAGTCAGAGTCAGGCAACCTGACTCAAGTCCACACTCCCCATTTCAATGCTGTCCTTCTTAGTAATTGATTTTAAGAGATTTTTATTTTGGATAATGTGTATCTGCATCAGGGTTTGCGAAGTGAGCCCAGCAGCCCAGTGAGGCCAGAAGAAGGCATCTGATCTCCTGGAGATGGGGCTAACAGGCAGTTATGATCCACCTAGGTGCAAGAAACTGGTCCTCTTCAAGAGCAGCCTGCCCTTTTAACTGCTGAGCCATCTCTCCAGGTAATGGTGATGATTGTTTTATAACATTTATTTACATTTCTGTGTCTGTGCACATTTTTTATATGTGAGGGTACACACACATGTAGAAGTCAGGCTTGGTGTTTGCATGCATGCACATGTATGTGTGTTTACTGTTCATTAGACATTAGTTAGAAATAGGTTCATTCGTATATTTTAGAAACCAAAATTAGAGTAGTTTGCCAAAAAATACAAGTCTATAGCTTGCTCACATAAATGAAAAATAATAGCAGTTCCTGCTTTTTAACAGGGTTTAGACTCCATGTTTTGGCCACTGATCTATTGCTGTGAAGAGATGCCATGACCAAGGTAGCTCTTATAAAAGAAATCATTTGATTGAGGGCTTGCTTATGGTTTCAGAGGTTTAGTCAGTCATCATCATGGTGGGAAGCATGATGGCATGCATGTGCAGGAGAAGTAACTGGGGACTACTTCCTGATTGGCAGGCAGAGAGAGAGTGACACTGGGCCTGGCATTTGGTTTTGAAACCTCAAAGCCCATCTGCAGTGACACACTTCCTCCAACAAGACCACACCTCCTAACCTTTTCTAATGGTGTCACGCTGGTGACTAAGCATTTAAATTCATGAGCCTAAGGGGACAATCCTTCCTCAAACCCCCACACCCCATTAACACAGAGCTTCTGTTTCATGGTCCAAATGGGCTGAGCTCCAATCATCAGACTTGTAGTCCATCCTGAAGCTCGAAGGAAGAAGAATCCCTTTCTTGAATAAGACTTCCCTGAAGTTGAGCATGATAATTCCAGTTTTAGTCCACTAACCTTTAGTTCTTATCCTGCAGCCACACTTAGTTCCAAAAGGCTGGAAGAAGAGGCCCTTGCTCCAGGAACGCCTACTAAAAATATAGGTCGATTGCTACTAAAGAGGTAAAAATGTGTGTCTCAGAATGCCAGGCAGAGTTCACAAGAGTCACAGCACAGACACATCGTGGCCAAGAGCAGACAGAGTGCTGTAAATGCCCATTGTATGGTGGAAGCCGTCCTGAGCTCACCAGAGGTTTCAGCAGCCTTCTCCTTCCGCTGCACTGAAAGAAGAGCCTGGTGACCATCTGACGCGGTCAGAGCCCCCGCAGACGACTGGCATCAAGTCGGCCTGTTATTCAGAGTGGCTCTCACCTCAAGGCTGCTCAGACCCATGATTCAGATCAGCTATATGCAACAAGCACCCGTGGGGCCCAACATTTATATCCCCAGCACTGTTGGGCGCTTCTTCGGCCTCCCCAGCCTGGCTTTGTGGGATCAGAAGAAGACTGTGCCCTCCCTCTGATGCCTGGGGGCTTGTGTCTGAAATTGTGTCCCTGGTGACCACCGTTGGCTTCTCCACAGCTGCCTCTCTTAGCTTCGCCTCTTCTAACTCAGTGTGTTTGCCCTCATCAAACACGAACTGTCCCCCCAAGGTTATCTTCAGGCCTTGACATAAAGCCTTCAGTTTGGGGTTTACTTCTCATTCCTCAATCCTCTGGGCTCAGGCTCCATCCCACAATGACAGTTGTCACTCTCAGTCCATCTAGAAGCAAACCCTCCAGCCCCACCTCCACACAGCCTACTCAGCAACTCTACACTGTATCTGTGCCTTCCATCCTGGGTGAATGCAGGGCAGGTCCACGCGAGGCTTTGTGAGGCATCCCTGCAGCCCTTCCTCTGACTGCCATGGAGTCACTGTGCAGCCTGCTCTTTGTTCAGAAGAAAAGCCAGTTCAAGCCAGTTCAGAGGCCTGCCGTATCTACAGTGACACCAAACAAGGACAGCAAACCCTATAGGACCTCATTCTGAGCGACACTTGCTGCTGGAGATCCTCTAGGCAATGGGAGGACTTGTGACACCTTTGGGTGCCAGGACCGGCTGCTGGCAGGAGCATTTGCTCATTCAGAAGGTAAAACACACTCTAAGGTCTTCTACAAGCTAAACACGCCATGCCCTAGATAGGGGTCAGTGTGACCCACTGTCTGCTGGGGTGGCTCACTTCAGGAGTCAACTTTGTTTTAAGAAGCATTCAGAACAAGGCTGTTCCCAGAGGACAGCGTGCACATGTGGGTGGACTGTGGGCACGTGCCCTCACTCTGCTAGGGCTGGCTACCACAGGACAAAGGCCTCTCCCTGACAGCTGGACAGAGTCTGCCGTCCACTGCCCCAGACAGCTGATTTCAGGCTCTGGGACTTTGGACCCCCAAACACTCACCACAGTCTCCCTAATTCCCATTTATGCCACAGGCTGAGAGTAACACTACTCATGTCCTTGTGCATAGGCCTATGGGTACAGGCTGCCATTATCTGACGCTACATCTTGCAGACAGCCTGGCCAAGGACTTCTAGCCAAAGCCAGATCACCTGTAAGTCCCTGACAGGCATCTGCCCCTGGGAGCCCTGGTTGATGCACCTGCCCCCGAGCTTATCTGCCCAGGGCAGAGCAGACCACAACCAGGCCGATCTGCAAAGATGACATTCCTCTGCCCAGACTGCTTCCCTGCTCCTCCTTCCCCGTTTTCTCCCCTCCTTGCCTGCTCCAGACTCTGAAATGGCTCCTCTGCCTCTCAGAGCAAAGGCCAAATTCTCCCCACCCTGCCCCCAGCCAGGATCTGGTCTGCTGGACTTCCTCCTTATCTTCTTTGTCCCTTCCTCATCCTCGCTCCGTCCACATGGCACTGCTCCAGCCTCCAGAGCTGGGCTCTGGCTTTGCCCTTTTTCTGGACACTCTCCACCAATACTCCTTCCCCAGTCTTTAAGAGACGCCCCCCCCTCCAGGAGGCCTGGGGGTGAGACAAGGCTGGGATCTTAGGATTTGCTCTCATGACTGAGTGCGTGCCTAATCTTCTGCACCCAGGCACTCTTCCTGGTATGGCACACAGCTGTTCAGAGACAAAGCCCATCTGCCCCGTGTAAGTGGAGATGCCTTCCCTCGTCATCCCAGTAGGTGTTTTAAGTCATCTAAAAGTGGCTGAAAGGGACCACAGGATGCAGCACCTGGGCACACCCCTGGGTACCAGAGATAGGAGCACTGGCATTCCTTCCCCACCCTCCCTCCTGTGTGTCCAATTGTTGTGTTAACTTCTCCTGGGGTGATGTAAACCAACTTCTGCTCACTGCAGTTAGGGCAGCAACCACAGGCCAAGTGACTATTCCACGGGAGTCTACCTTGGTGAATGAATCTGTTTATTAGGCTTGCTTATAGGAGCATGGGTGAGAGGTTTCACCCAAGACTTCTCTGGAGCACCCATAACAATTAGAAAGCCTCACCTCAGCATGGGTGACAATTTCCCCACAGCTAAATAGATGGGGAAGAAAAAAAAAGAGTAAGCAACTCTTGAGGCATAAGACATGACACCTGAGGTTGTCTTCTGGACCTCATATGTACAATCATACAAATGCACATCCAAGTGTGTGCACATGTACCCCCCCACACACACTGCTTTTGCTAAAGACAATTTCCTATGTAGCCTAGGTTGGCTTTGAATGCCTAGGCCTTCTTCCTGTCTCCTGATGCTGGGATTGTAGGTGGGGATCAAGTTTGGCCTAAAACTTTAAATGTTTTACTTCCCAGCCCTCGAGGATACAGCTGCCTAGGCAGGAAGGAGGATGGCAGGAAGGAGTGGCTCCTGGATGGCCCAGCCTCCAGAAGTGGCGTCTCCTGAGTGGTTTTAAAGGTCACTTGCTGACCCAACCGTTGCTGAGATGGAGGAAGCATACTCAGGAAGTGTTATGTAAGTGAGCGTGGACTCACAGCCCCTGTCAGGAGGCCTGCCTTCCGGGAAGCCTGATCTTATGCTTCATGCTGCCCTGTACAGGTCCCCACCTCAGGAGCCCTGCAGGACCACAGCTGTGGTCACAGCCTGGCCAAATGACAGACAGTACTGGGAGTCTGTCTCCCACACTGAGCTGACAGCTGAGGACAGGACAGGGTAGCGCCAGCCACCACCAACTCGGGACTTTTCAGAGCAGGTACCGTGAGAGCTACCAGAGGACTTGTGACTTTTGTCCCACAGTCAAACTTCAGGATTGCACAAACCACCAGCCTGGAGTGACCTTGCCTTGTGGGGAAGCACAGAGGAGCCCAGGCTCCCACGCAGACAGTAAGTCCACATGGGTACAGAATGCCAGTGTTCTGAGAGCTTAAAATATATCTAAAGAAGGAGCAAGGCCGGCTGGCTGCTCACCTAGAATCCACGCTACACAGTCCAATATTCAAAGGGAGCCCAGACATTATGGAAGAAGTTGTTTGCCCAAGCCCTGCTCTCACAGTGACAGACAAGTCCAATCTCAGACTCTCCTTTCCACCCACATGGACTTCACTGGCCAATGGCTCTGCAGCCTCCCATTCCTCCTCCTCTTTTTTGCCCTCCTTGTCCCTCAAGGCTGGCCAGCAGGCAGGCCCAAGGCCACCTCATGTCTATACTAGCCTGACAGCCAGATGGCCTCCTTCATCACCCAGCCTTCTCTGCAGGCTGCATCCCGGACAGGCCTGGAGCTGAGTCAGCATCTTAGGAAATTCTAGAACTTACCCTTCTCTCTCTCCACCCTCACCCCACCCCAGCAAACCCCGAACACCCCAGCTTTAACCTCCCAAGCACTTCTGCAGAGTCTGCACTGGTTTGGGACTCAGTGGATCAAGCCATTTTTGCAGTACCCCACGTCTAAAACACAGTGGGTCACCAGGCACAGTGGAGGTGGCAGTGTCCAGCCCACTCTCTGTCATCATTAGAAAGATTCCGGATGCTTTCGATAACTCACACAAGCTTGGGAAACAGGAAGAGAACTGAGCGTTGATACCACAGCTATTTTTTTTCTCTTCCACCTGGATTCTGTGCTTTCCACTCATGCAAAGAAGCTTCCAGAACGGTCAGGATCCGGGTGCTGAGCACAGATATGGACACCAGCAAAGCTGGAGCGGTATTGGATGGGACACTTTCAGGGTCACTAGGATGATCTTTGATGATATGGACTGAAACCCTGCACATAGAAGACACTGGGTACGACTTGGGAAGCTGCTCCAGCCCGTGTCCTCCTGCCGTGTCACCCAGGGCACTACACAAGAAAGAAGCAGCCCAAGGCCAGCACCAGGCTACTGTGGGAGGGCAGGAGCGACACGGTACCATCCTGGGCATCCAAACACAGTGGGCAGCTAGCTTGAATCACTTGCACCCAGACTTTGTGAGTCAGGCATGCCTTGATGGCCTGCCAGGTCACAAGCAGTCCTCTTCCTCAGGGCCATGCAGGCCTATTTGTGTATCCTATCCTTAGGTCTCTCAAGGCTCCCATTCCATAGTAGAAAGCATAGGATAAAATGATAAGCTTGAATCTTGATCTTAACTAGAGATGGGTAGCAGCTACCTGCAGGAGCCCCTGCGTGAGGGCAGCCATGATGATGGCGGCCTCAAGTCAAAAGAGCCAGGTCCAGCTCCTGTCACCTGCTCTCCTTGTCGTCACATACAGAGAGGGAAACAGACTCTAGACTTCTTTTCTTCTTGAAGTCTGGTTAGGCTTAGAGTTTAGCACAGCCATGGCTTCTTTAAACAGGTGTTTTGCTGAAGCAGTCCATACTGGGAAAAGATTATGACTCCCTGGTCAGCTTGGCATTCAAGTACATGCATGCACACACACACACACACAACACAGACATATACACACAGAGACACATATACACACA
>LOJH01044608.1:0-13756 GCA_001685095.1 Ellobius talpinus | reverse complement strand
GGGAGGGAGGGAGGGAGGGAGGAAGGAAGGAAGGAAGGAAGAAAAGAAGTGTGGGCTGACTAGGAACAGGAGAGCCCCACCTCAGGGCTTCCCACTTTCTTGAGTGTCCTGAGACTCATAGGTTCAATTGGACCCAGACTATCTGAGCTGCTGGCTGACTAACCTGGGGAAGGGCCACCTTGTGAGCTGCAGGATGCTGAACTCGAATCTTCTCATGGGATGTCGACAGCATCACTGTGTGACAACCATCCGCAGCTCTGGACGTCTCCGAGCTTTCCCTGGGGGCATCGCTGCTGCGGAGGAATCTTGATGAGGTCCTCGGGCACTGGCTGTTTTTTCCTCTTTGTGATCTGCTCTGGTTCACACATGTATCAAGTATTTGCCAAGCAGCACCTCTAGGATCAGTGCTTATCTCTGGGTGTCAGGGTGTGCTGCAGCCAACAATGTCTTATTTAAAGAGCCATAGCTGTATTAGCCAGGATTCTCTAGGGTAACAGAATTTATAATGAATACCTCTATTGTATATATAAGGGGATGTATTAGAATGACTTACAGGCTGCAGTCCAGCTAATCCAACAATGGCTGGCTGTGAACAGAAAGTCCAAGAGTCCAGTTTAGTCCATGAGGCTGGGTGTCTCAGCTGGTCTTCAGTATATGCTGGAATCCAAAGAAGTGGGCTGTAAAGCCAGTGAAGGAGTGGATTTGCTAGTGATGGTGAAAGCAAGCAGACAAAAAGAGGGCGTTTCCTTCTTCCATGTCTGTTATGTAGGCTGCCGGCAGAAGGGGTGGTCTAGACTAATGGTGGATCTTTCTACCTCAAAGATCTGGATTAGAGGTGGATCTTCCTACTACAAAAGATCCAGATGAGAAGTGGGTCTTCCCACTCCAAATGACTTAATTAAGAAAAAAAAATCCCTCACTGGGCAGTGGTGGTGCACGCCTTTAATTCTGCACTGGGGAGGCAGAGGCAGATGGAGCTCTTGGAGTTTGAGGCCAGCTTGATCTACATAACGAGTTCCAGGACAGCCAAGGCTACAGAGAAACCCTGTCTCAAAAAGAAAGAAAGAAAAAAAAAGAAAAGAAAAAAACATTCTTCACAGGTGTGCCCAGTCATTTGTGTTTTAGTTAATTACAGATGTAGTCCAGCTGACAGCCGAGAACAGGCATCTCAACAACAAAGATGAAGGAGCTGTCGGCGAGGTCTGGTGTTGCAAAGGTACAGGGACTGCTGCTATGATCTCAGGCATTTAACTGACTCCTGGGACTCAAGTCCTTTGTGCCTGGCACCCATAAGGGCTGAGCCACCACGCAGAGTCAGTGCCAAGTACATGTGAGATGGTGGCTGGTTGGGCATTCACTAGCTATCTTCTGAGCTTTTTTTTTAAAGTGTGTGTGTGTGTACACATGTGTGCATGCATGTGGTCCACAGCACATGTATGGAGGTCACAGGACAACTTGCAAGAGTCAGTTCTCTCCTTCCATAGTGGGCCTGCGGAATCAAACTCAGGTGGTCAGCCTTGACAACAAGCACCTTTACCCCCTGAGCCATCTTACCAGCCCAATTCTCACTGCCCAGTGGGCTTTCACTGTTCCCATTATTGACGACAAGTCTGTGGGATACAACACTGGGGAGCAGCTATCTGTGTTGCTGTAATGTCTGCATGTAAAGGAAGTCCAGGCATGGCATAGCTAAGCAATGTATAGGGAAAGATCAGATGTAACAGAGTGTTATGACAGAAATCTGGTGACGCCTGCTTGGATAATATTCTCAGTGCAACAAGATGCCTATGTAGACAAAACACTGAAAAATCAAGATGCTACGTAAAGGAAGAGGTATCCCATGTTCATGGACAGAAAGGCTTGGTATCATCAGAACATCATCTTGGTTGCCTTTACCTGTAGCCTCAAGGCCAACCCAGTTAAACCCCCAGCAAGCTGACTGTCTCAAAACAACAGGCAAGGCAGGCCTGCAATCAGATGGCCCTGTGCATTGTGTGACAGTGCATGCTGTCATTTGTGCCATTATGAGCAATCCTAATATTTTTCTCTGGGCTTATATGACTTTTATGCCATGAACATGTGTTACTTTTAACATTTGAGAAGAGCAGTAAATGTTTTGTTTTTTTTAAAACAAAAAATGCAGAAAGAGCAGAAAGCAGGCCCAAGAGGGGCCCAGGCAGATGAGTTTAGCAGCCGAATCTTTTCAGAGTGACCTGGATGGGGCCCAGGAGTGTCACTAAGGCGGCTGCCACACGTCTCCTTCCTGGAGTCTGGCAGCCCCTCCTGTCCAGAGTTCTGTCAGGGAGGTATCCCGGGGTCCGGGCCCCTCTGTGATTCTCATCTGTGGAGATGGAAGGTCTGGGCGGCTTCCCACTTTCCATGGCCTCGATGGGTTGGGGGGATTATTTCTCCAGCTGGGGTCCTTTATTTTAAAATGCTTATAAGATGAATGATGGAACAGAGATTAAGAAATTCAACTGTAGTGTCTCAGATCGTGGACCCTGTCTGCAGACTGCAGTGGGGAGGCCCTGAGGAGGCCCGGGGTGTACAGGAGTTCCTCTCACACTGCTCAGCCCTCAATGCCTGGCTTTCCTGGGAATCTGCCTCTGGTTTACTGAGCCCACAAAGCTTGCACCCTCACAAACCTTCGACCTATCCCAATCTGGGTCCCTGGCCTCTTTTGCCCTGGCAGGGAGGCCTGTAAAGGCAAGGGAGTAGATTGGACATGAAACCAAGTGGCGTTTCTGTTGCTTCCTGGTTCTGGGATAGGCTTAGAGTAGACTCCCCAGAAGTTGACCAGGCACAAGATGATCTCAGGAAGCAGGAAGCCCTGACTGGGGAGAGAAGTGACTCAGGGAGTGGAAAAGGCCCAGTCACACACAATGTACTTGGGTTTCTCTGGACACTGTGTGGGACGCACCTCTAGTGACCACAGGAGACACAAGGAAGCTGGTGCCACCCATACACCATTGTCCATCTGTAACAGAAAGCCACCATGGGCACTGCTTCCCCTCTCACAGGACATACCCCAGGCTAAGTCTTGCTCCTGTGTCCTCTGACCCCTCAGGGACACTGAGCTGTACCCAACAGCCAATCAAAAAGCAGCATTTGATTAATGGCCTATAATTAATGGCCTATAATGAGGAGCCCAGGAGTGGCTAGGTGGGTGCAGTCACTCACCTTTTCTCTTAGGGTCCAGAGCAGTCTGAAGAAGAGTGCAGAGTCTGGGAGGTCTGTGTCAGCTCCTCCCAGTCCTGGAGATGGCAAAAGCGTGCATTCATTACTCAATATGTATTTATTGTTGTCTGCATCTGGCCATCCCCAAGCAAAGCCAGTCTGAAGCTGGCAAAGGCACAGAAGCCCCAGTTCTAGAGAGAGGCCTCCACTCATGGTACAGAAGGTCAGGGCTGAGGACAGATGTAGCCAATACAACTCCAGCTTTGGAATCCTATGGACTGGGGCTCACATTTGCATCTCTGCCATCTTCGTGTTACACACTCAGGAAAGTACCTTTGCCTGCATGTGTCTCCTCCTCTGTAAAAATAGAAGACAAATATGGTTCCAGGGTCACTTGAGGATTTGATGATATCATGGACATCAGTGTTCAGTACAATGCCTTCCACATGTGAGTGGTCAACACTGGCATTGCTATGGTAATGGTGGTTAGATGGGCTCCTTGTGCCCAGAATTGGTATCCCAAAGCAAAGAGTGCTAGAACACCATGCTGAAGGAAGCAGCCAGAAGGTCTCAGAGGTGGGATTAAGAGCGTCTAGGGTGTCTTGTATGTGTCAGTCTTGGCCTCCGCTGCTGAGGTAAACATAGCTGTTATGCTTGAGTAAGGCTGCTTGGGCACAGCTGGTTGGCAGCTGAGTGTTTCATTCCCAGTTGGGAGGGGAGAATCAAGCAGCTACCACACCAGGTGCAGTCTCAGCCAGAACCACCCCTGGCCTAGTGGAGGCTGCAGGCATGAGGCGTCAGGGTGGCCCTTGCAGAGCATAGTGGGGCCAGGTGCCTGTGGATACAGCCTGCTCCAACAAGGTAGCCGCAGAAAAAGCATGGATAGGGTGTGGTTCCCTAAGCAGGAGCCAGGGTCCCACAGCCAGTTCTAGGTCACTTCCTAGAAGATCAGAATGAGAAAACATGGTGACTTCTTTCCCATAGCTACCATTAAGGACCCAGTCACAGGGTGAGAGTGACATCTCCAAGCCTTATCCCCTTCTGAAAACATAGGGCAGGATGCTATACACCCAGGGTTCATCATGGTATAAGTAAACAGGGTGCTGTGAGTGGTCCTGTTTTCCTAGAGACACCTCAACACCCTGGAGATATGAAAGACAGCGGTGGCTACCTGAGCTGGACCCTACATCACTCAGGAGAGAAATTTGCTGCAAGACAGGATGAGGGACACATTGTAACTGGAAGCCCTGGGGGTCAAAAGGTGAGGGGATAGGTGGGTAAGATGGTCCTTCAGGGAGGGTCCCGTGGGGCCTTTGGGTATTCAGGCCGTTTGCTGCTGCGGTGGTTTAGTCATTAATAGCCACACAAGGGTCATGTGCTGAGGGCTCAGAACTCACCTTGTGGTGCTACTGAATGGCAGCTGGGTAATGAGGGTGCTGGTCTTCAGTGAAGTCACTAATGGACTAGGCTGTGAGGAGGTGGGGGCTGGTTGGGTAAAGTAGGTCAATGGGAGCGTGGCTTTGAAGGGTGCATCTGTTCCTGGCACTTGGTGGTGTTGATAATGGTGGTGGTGGTGGTGCTGCTGCTGCTGATGGTGTTGGTGGTGATGCTGGTTCTAATGGTGATCATGTGATAGTAGCAATGACGGGAATGATAATAGTTATGGTGGTGGTGATGACTGCTAACATTTGGGAACATCAAGAACCAGGCAGGTTAGTTTAATTTCGCCTGAATTAACCCATTTAATCCTTAGAAAACCCTCTAAGGTGTGCACTTTTATGGCTCCTTACATGAGCTCATCATGTCCAAGTGGTTCCTGGGAGAGAGCAGCTCATGTGGGAGTTGGGGCTCAGGGGCAGAAAGGAGAGGGTACCTGTATAATGAGGGTGCTCACTCCTGAGAGGGTTGCTACCTGCTTTCCAGGCCTAAGCCCAGACCTAGAGAGAATGAGCAGCTTGCCTGAGATAGCAGAGACCAGGCAGGACTCGGGTAGGTTCGAACTCAGAGCGTTCATGAACACACAGGCCAAGTGTTGAGGATGCAAAGCTGAGTCAGGTGGACTCAGCCCGTCTGTGTGCCTGTGTGACTGGCCTGCTGGGGAGGCGAATTCATTCCGTGATCAGGGAGGGACAGGGAAGCCCTCCAGCCAAGGGGTCAAAGGAAGGCCTGCTCGAGGAGGTGACATTTAGTCCTGGGGAGACGAGATCTACATCAAAGCTTGGCGATATGGAAGCCAATGGGCAGGGCTGTGCACACACCTGCTGCTCTCAAGGCCTTATCCAGGCCCTCCATGCTCCCAGACCCACCACCGGCCAGGCAGGACTGTGGCCTCAGCAGCTGCCTCACGCAGGCCTATTTTTAGGTCAAGTTCAGCAACGAAAGCAAACACATTGTCAAGATCATGGTCAGCTTGGATCCCACCCACGAACAAACCTCTCTGTGACACCAAAAGACAAAGCGGGTCTGTGTTGGGGTGACAAGGACTTCTGGCAAGAGTCTTGGCTTCCAGCAGGTGGAGGCTGGATCCCAGACCAGCCTTTGGGCGAACCAGAAACATCAAGGGCTCCTCCACATCCAGTATGAAAACGCACATTAACAATGTGGCCATTCATCTTGAGAAATGGCCACTTCCCACCAGTGTGACTGTAGTGCCAGGGGAGTGGGCAGAGAAGCCAGGGGTGGGGTGGGGATGGGGTAGGTATGGGGACAGGTGGGTCCTGCTTGTTGAAGGGAGTTCGCTTCAGACACTTCGATGATGCTTCATCACTACGGTGGTAGCCGTAGTGTGACAGTTCTACTAGCCTCCAGTGACTTAACACGGGTCCCCTATTTGTGAGATCTGTGTGCATCCCCTTTCCCTGCCCATTATATAACTGTGAGAGCGAAAGACCTGCAAAAGCAATTTGTCTAGGACTTGAATTCAAGCGTGTTATGATTTGCATCTTAAATGTTCCTCAAAGGCCCGTGGTTTCCAGGCTCTGGTGGTACTGGGAGATAGAACCTTCAGGAATTGGAGCCTAGAGGGAGGAAATTAGGTCAGTGGAGGTATGCCCTCGAAGAGGAAATTGAAACACCAACTGCCCCCACTCCTGGCTACCAGGATGTAAACAACCTCTTCAGCCTGCACTCCTGAGGTGCACAGAGCAAGTGCAACAGGGACTGTTGACACGGACTGGGATTTCCAAAACCATGAGCCATGAGCCCAAACAAACCCTTCCTTCCCTGAAGTCGTCTTTAGCGCAACAGCAACATTTCACACAATGCAATTTCAAAGCAGCTCAAAGTCTGCACACACCTCCCCACCCATTCATCCAAAGACGAGCTTACACATCACTTCAGAGAGCATCCTATCTATCTGGCTGGGTTAGAATGCCTCCTCTGTTGGAGAAGACATACTGAGACAGCGCACCCCCATCGGGCAGAGTCCTTGTAGCCAAAGATGGTGTGTGATCCTCTCTACTGTCCCTTGGGTTCAGTCCTGACAACTCCCTCAGAGCAGACTTGGTATGCGTACGCAAGCTGGGAAGAACCAGGGGGTAAATGTAGCCTTTCATTCTCCAAGGATGGACACCAAGGCCCAAGGGTGGGATGGGCCTTGCAAGGTGGAAATCAGTCTTGGATTCCAGGGTCAAAGTGACCTAGGCAGCATGCCTCATGCTGCTGGGCTTTAGGCATGCTGCCATGGGCTTGATCTCCACACATGGTCATGATGCACGCTGTGCCCCACTCCCACCACAGGCTCCAGACTGAGGACCAGGTCTCTCGTGCCCAGCACACGCAGGACTGCCCTCTGCTTGCTATCTTGCCATCACAGCTTGGTTCCCCCTCACTCATGCTGTCTGCCTAATGGCTGGGCCAGTATACTGTTTTTTGCTTCTTAAAATTGTGGTAAAACAATACATAGCATGAGCCAGATGGTAGTGGTATATGCCTTTAATCCCAGCACTTGACTTGGGTGGCAGAGACAGGCAGATCTCTGAGTTTGAGGCCAGCCAGGTCTACAGAGTGAGTTCTAGGATAGCCAGGACTATGTGAAGAAAATCCCTGTCTTGAAAAACCAAATCCAAAACCAACCAACAACAACAACAACAACAAGAAAAAAAATCCACACACATAACGTAAAATATCTTATGCCCACCATTTTCAAGGCAATGTTCAGTGACATTCCAAAGTCCTTGCTAGAAGTATGTGGTCACCTCTTGGCAGGCAAAAGAAAGGGGTGGGGAGAAGGAGAGGGGAATGAAAGAGAGAGATAGAGACAGAGACAGACAGACAGACAGAGACAGAGACCAAGAGCAGAGCACCTTTAAGGACTTGGCCCCATACCTAATTTCTCCAGCAAGGTACCGTCTCTTTTAATAGCTCCACCATCCGGGGCCCCAACATTGAAGACGCAAGCCTGGGGGCACCTTTCTCAATCAGACCATGGCAGGGTGAGCACATTGTGCGCCTGGTCAGGATTTTTTTCCCCAGCCATCTGCCATGGATGCCTGTGCCGTTTCCAGGAAGTGGTTTCTGTGACGCTATCAGGGAATCTGTCAGCTGCTATGGAGAAAATTCAAGAACCATTTATTCATGGTTGATGTCCTACAAATCAACAGATGTCTCTAAGCACCTGTGTTGGATGGGTCTTTAGTGCCCTCAGCTCTGTATAGCGTTTGATTCTGCACATGTGGTGTGCACGTGGTGTAGGGGCACAGCCTAAATATGTGTGCACAGCTGTATGCCTGTACATGGTGTGTTTGTGTGTGTGCGCATGCATGTGTGCATCTTAGTTACTTTTCTATTCCTGTGATGACCAGGACTAAGGAAACTTGTAGAAGTTTATTGGGGCTTACAGTTAGGAAGTATTAGAGTCCATGGCCATCACAGAAGCTGGCCAGTAGGCATGGTGTTGGAGCAGCAGCAAGAGCTTACATCCTTATCCACAAAGAGGAGGCAGAAAGAGAACTAACTGGAAATGTCCTGAGCTTTTTGGCTTGTTTGTTTGTTTGTTATGTTGTTTATTATTCAAGACAGGCTTTTTTTTTAACAGCCATAGCTGTCCTGGAACTACTTCTGTACACCAGGCTGGCCTTGAACTCACAGAGATCCAGTTGCTTCTGTGTCCCAGTGCTAGGCTTTTTAAACCTTAAGACTCCCCAGTGACTCCTCCCAATCCTTTCTAAACAGTTCCACAACTGGGGATTAAGCATTCAAATAATGAGCCATTCTCAATCAAATGGGGAATCTGAGACTGCTCAAGCATTTCCCCAGCCAGGATGCCTGTCATCAGAGTTTGACCTGCACAGGAACCCTGCCTTAGGTGGTCCCCAACAGGATGCGAACTACAGACCTCAAGCTAAATCCACACACAACTTGTTTTCATCTTTCATCTAATCAAGGAGTCGTGTGTATGTGTGTGTGTGTGTGTGTGATGCTGAACACACATGCCGTGACAGTTATACAGAGGTCATACACAACCTGCAGGAGTCAGTTGTCCCCTTCCATTGTATGGGCCCCAGAGATTAAACTCTAGTCACAGGGGTTGTGGCAGGTGCCTTTACTTGTCAGCACACTTCTTTCTCCCCCTTCTGAATAACCCCTGAAGACACATGAAAGCCACTGCTGGCTCCTTGCATACCTATCCTAAGAAAGGGGGTTGGGGACTATCCAAGGCAGGCCAGACTCTGACCACAGGCAACCTGACAGGGAAAATACCCGAGCATTCTCAGACTCCTGGGCAGATGGGTTCACAGAGTTCCAGAGGAACGCTGGGTTTGGGGAGCAAAGCCTGCACTGCCTGCATGTCAGACATAGGCACGGGCGGGCGAGGGGAGGGGTCCAACGAGCATATCCTGGTCCCCTCCAGAGATGGAGGCCGCTGGCCAGCGCTGCTGATGGGCACATAGGGTGCTGTCTTCACAGTGTGTCAGTGCTGGTGTTACTGGACATGGGGGTCACAGCCTGTGCCCCAAGCCAGGTTCAGCCACCAATCAGTCTATTCAAAGAGTCAACCTTATGGTGGAAAACAGAAAAGGGACATTTATTCAGTGTGGCCACATTGGAGATGTACTTGAGAGGATTGTCACCAAATGTCTTTGTCCCACTCCCAGGGATCTGGAGAAGGTTGTAGTCAGGGGAATTACTGGACAAAGGCCAGGACTGGAAAAGAGCAACAGCTGGATCCAGGAAGGCCTGAAGACTGAGAGCCCGGGGGCTGTGTGAGAAAGGAGGGGTGACATTAGGTAAGACAGAGCGAGTCGGTGACTGGGTAGTAACTGTGTATTGCAAAGGCTGGGGCCAAGGGCCAGGTAGGGGCAGGCACAGCCCAAGGCCCCTACTCTTCTCAGCTGGGTCTTTGGCCACTCATATGGTAGGGAGGACAGGATGAGTCCTTAGGGTCGAAGCCGGTTCAAGGCAACCCTGTGCTCCTCACTGAGGAGCTGTTTGTCCTGTAGCAGCTGTTGCCATTGTTACCTACCTGAGGGACCAGTCAAACCTGGCCAGGCCACATGGAGACCAGCCATCAGTTCATGTATGACCTGGAACAATACTCTTCTTCTCAGGGCCTCAGTTTACCCCACATCCAGAAGGGCATTGGAAGGTCGGGCCCCAAGATGACTACTCCATTTATGAACAGAGCTCCTAGTTGGAATGGGGTAGCCTTGTGAACATCCCTGTTTATAGTCTCATGGGACACATAGTGGAAGACGGGTAAGAACTTAGCTGTTGGGGCTTCGTGGGAACCCAAAGGGTTGCACAATGCTCGGGCGGCAGCTGGCTGACTCTGAAAAAGTTGTTTTTCACAGACTGCAGCTGGCTGAGCAGCTGAGGGTCAGCCCACTTGGCTGGGAGCGGTCAGGGACCACTCTCCCAAGGCTGGGAGAGGAAGGGGACTGCTAGGGCCACCTACACAGGGCCCTGGGGTGTGGGGACTGGTCCACAGCATATGGTGAGCCCTCTCTAAGAGCTCCTGGTTCTCTGGGGGTGTGAGGTGTATGACCATGACCTCACTGAATACTGTAACTCAGAGCTGAAGGCCACTGGGTCAGAACCCAGGCAGTCAGTCCCTCTGAGCTCAGAGACTCCACCTTCAGCCTCCCATTTTATATAAAGTCAACCAGAGACTAGAAAAGAGTGGTAGGGTAGGAAGAGGAAGAGGGGAGACAGGTGGGGGGACCTTTGGAGCCCAGACAATCCTTCTGTGCCTTTTCATTCAGGACAATAATATTAATTTCACTTTACAGCTGGGGAAACTGAGGTAGCCACACCACCTTGTACTGGGTCAGGCTGTTGGGGGGCCCAGGGGGTTATGGGGTCCCAATGCTGGAGACAGTAGGGGTCCAGACAGACCCAGGGCAGTGTAGCTTGGCTGAGTTGGTGTCTGAGAGAGGAGGGGCCTGTGAACCACTGTCTCTCAACTGCTATGGGGTGGACATGGCCTAGGAAGAAGGACTTAGCTGGGGTGCTAAAGCTTAGGTGGGGATGGGCATTGAGGGGAGCCAAGCCTCTGTCTACCATGTGCAAGGCACTAACACATGATATGAACAGCAGAACACAGATCTGGGTCTGAAATCTTTATGGTGAGCTGTGATGTCTTCGTGTCTGGGTCTCCCCAGAAGCAAGGAGTGCCTGGGAGGGGTAGACACTAAGTGGACTCTACCAGGCTCTGAAGTCAGGTCTGATCTCTCAGAAGATGTTAGTGGTGGCTGTACTGGGACAAGGGGCGGACAGAAGTGGGTAGCCAATGGGCATCTAAGGCAGGATATGACATGGGTTGGGAGATGTTGGGATAGCCATGCTGTGGTAACCTGTGCCTGTGTCCCAAAGTCGAGAGAGTGGCAAGTGGGTTAGCAGGCACACTCCTTACAAAGTTGCTTCTTTCCCTTCTAGTCCTTTCTGCCTGAGCACTGAGGTATACACCCATCTTCCCTTCTAGTTAGCTATACAGCACACAGCCAGCCATTCTCCACAGCTGCCAAAAGTTAGGGCCTCTGTCTCCAGGGGGGTCCCAGTACAGACGCTGAAGCTGCCCTGGGTGTTTGAGGCTGGGGAGCAGGAGTCTCGAGGGGGTCACTCAAAATGCCTGCAGTTTATGCTAGAGAAGCAGCCTGGGTCATCCAGCTGTGCAGATCCTGCCCCTGTGTGTGGGTTGAGCTAGAAGGTTCCAGATCCTTTTAAACTCTATGGTCCAGAACAGCATGGTTGTGGGTCTCCAGCCCCAAAGCCTCACACCAAAGAGAATTTCCTCTTGGAAAATTCAGACTGTGTCCTGCTTCCAGTCACTGTGGGCTGTGGGTAATGTTTGTGAACAGAAAGAAGAAAGGGCGGGCAGAGACAGAGCTCAGCAACATGGCCAAGTGTGCAGGGAGGGGCTCGGGTACTCATTGGGGGCCTTGCCCTTCTAGCTGCTATTGTTTCCCATGGCAACAGAAGTTGGGTAGTGTCGGGGGGGAATGGTAAAAACCTCAAAAACTGGATGCGAAGGAACTGTCCCCAGAGGCCTGACTTAAGGTTGCCTACAGTAGCCGGCAGCCCTGGGATCTGGTGTGTTCCATACCACTCAACGATTGACACTGTATAAACCTGGAAAGGCCATTTACATGTCTCAGATTGGCACCAGCGATGTGCTAGGTGTGGAACCCCAGGAAGACCCCGGTCGGCGCGATGCAAACACCTCTCTGGCTGACAGCTCTGTGCTTGTAAACTTTAATTTCGTACAGTAGAGAAACATACAGTACAAGCAACATGGGGAGTGGGGGTAATTTTACAGCAAAGCTCCCAGACACACTTGAAACACTAGGGAGAACAAAGATGCCCTCGGGAGCCTGCTGGCAGCTGGGTGGCCGTCTTCAGGGATGGTCGGTGCACCCAGAACTGCGTGTAGAGGTGGAGTGACTCAGTCCTTGCACCTCAGGCAGGTGCCAGCTCCCTCTTGGCCACCACACGGTCACCTTGGGAGAATGAGCTCTCAGGATTGGAGACTATATGATCACGACAGTCTGATTCCTGCCTGCCTGGGCCAGCACAGGGCTCAGCTCAGCAGTGAGGAACATTTACCTGCTCCAGGTCCGAACCCTGACTTCTCCAGGGGACAGCTGCAGGGCCTGACCCACAGAGATGCCAGGTGGCAGGGCAAGCAGCCCCTGTCTTACCATGAGGGGGTGCTGAGGCAGATGGAACCAGATGGGGTCAGGAGAGTCCTTGTGAGGGGAGAGGTCTAGGCAATGGGACATAGGGGAGAGGAGGTGGGGTGGAGCTAGGCAGGCCTTCCTGAGGGTAGAGGCAGGAACCTGGGACAAGGATAGACTTTCAGCGAAGTTTCTGGGAGTTTCTAAATCCAGAGAACTCAGAAGATAACATCAGGAGCCTTTGGTCCAGGGGACACTGTGCTTCCTCTATTGGAACTGGAATTCAGGGTCAAGGCTGAGATCCAGACCCCTGGTTGGGCCCAGCCTTGACCTCAGCCCTGATGCAGAGAGGAGCCTGCTGGCCCTGCAGAGGATCACAGAAGCCCTTTGTCCTGATCTCATGAAGGTAGGGACTCCGCCTTCTGTAGGCTTTGGTGTGGCACAGGAGGAAGGTAGCCTCACATCACCACCTCAGGCGTGATGCTGAAGAGGAGGTCATCATTCCCCCGCCGCACCTCCAGCAGGAGTGGGGACTCATTCAGGACAGCCTCCTGCAGCTCACTGGAGTCCACCAAGGGGCGTCCATTGACTTTGACGATGATGTCACCATCTTCGATGCCACCTCTGCCAACCAGGAGAAAGACCCTCAGCATGCACATACTTTCAGGGCTCAGGTGGGGCTCACCTGGGCTCAGCAGCAGTAGTTTAACAAAATAATTTTGAGAAAGAACACCAATGGAAAGCCAGTGGCATGTGGTAGCCAGTGATGTCCAGACTGCAGAAGGAGGAGCAGGCCCAACTCCCCACAGCAGTCTGCATGCCAATGGGGTCCCTCTAGATCCCAGAGCCATAGTTCAAAACCACTGGTAGGACCTACTCATCATGCATGGATGAAACAGAGGCCAGGATGCCAGGGAATGACACATGGCCTCAACTC
The DNA here is from genome assembly GCA_001685095.1 of Ellobius talpinus. Lineage (NCBI taxonomy): Eukaryota > Metazoa > Chordata > Mammalia > Rodentia > Cricetidae > Ellobius > Ellobius talpinus. The sequence goes on along the minus strand of LOJH01044608.1, from coordinate 529 downwards.
ATGATGCTCTAAAACTTAACATTGCTTTGGTTGGATTTCGGTTTTTTTGAGACAGGGTCCCATGTGGCTTAGGCTGGATCTCTATCTAGCTAAGGCTGGCTTTGAATTCCTAATTCTTCTGATTCTATCTCCCAAATGCTGAGGGCACAGGCTTGTGTCACCATACCAGGCCTGTATCTAACATTTCTGTAGTTCTTAAAAACAAACAAAGGTTTCATCTCATTTGGCAATGACAAAGTCTCTGTGATGGGGAGTTAACAGAATCAGGTCCTTTCTACAGATGAGAAAACTGAGGCTAAAGCACTTTCTGGAGAGAGGGAGGATTGGAGACAGCTTTTGGCCCAAGCAGGGATTCTTCAGCCTCTGCTTTGCAAAGGAAAGATCCCTCGGCTCCAAGGACAGGCGTGGCCAATGCTCTCAGGGACAGTTCATCCCTCCCATGGCTCTGAGGAGAGGCCAGACTCCACAGCTCCTTGCCAGGAGGCTTGTGGGTCACATAAGGTCAGTAAGCAGGCCCAGCCCAGGCCCC
>LOJH01044607.1:0-13756 GCA_001685095.1 Ellobius talpinus | reverse complement strand
AGGGAAGGAATACCAAAGACTACAAGATGAAAATCAGCAAAAGGTGGTAAGGGAGAAGCTGCTGTGAAAAGACCACTGTGTCATCCATGAGGTCCCACTCTGAAGGAGGAAGGTGTCCCAGAAGTAGGCTTTGGGGTGAGGAAGGGAGCTGAAGGAAGGAGAGGCAGAGAAGAGGGGCAAGCAGAAGCAAACCCCAGAGGAGACAGCGAAATTAAAGCACGTGTGAACACTAGCGCACGGGGTAGGTGTGGAAAGTGCCTCTGAAGAGTCCCCAATCCTTGGGGACCTAGCCTGAGATGGCATGAGTCCTTTACAGCAAACTAAAGCCATTCCTGCCCAGTCCCAAGGGTCACCAGGGAAAGAACCATGATTTATAACTGGCCGGATCCGAGAGGATAAACACGGAATAAGAGAACTCAATTCAAACAGAAAAAAGAAAAAAAATCAAAGAAGAAAGAACATGTGGAAAAAATACAAATAGTGGGGCTTTGAGTTTAAGCCATGGAGTTAATTGACATGCAAAAGAACCATGTTCCGGCTGAAAGGTGAGGACTGTAAGACAGGACATTTGTCCTGATGAAAAGGTGTGAGCGAGAAGTGTGAAAAGAGTGCAGAGCAGAACAAGGGCACCCACAGGTGGAGAACAGGGCCAGAAGCCCTGGGAGGCGAGGGCGGGGGTCTTGGTGCACTAGGGCGGCTGTTAAACAGGAAAACATGGCTGAGTTCGTTTGCATGTAGAAGTCTCAAAATACAGAAAGTGAAGTTACAAAATCTGAAGGGGATAGATGTATTTATAGTTTCATAGAAAACTCCAAAGCCTTGCTCAGTAACCGGCAGAACATGGGGTTCAATGTAACAAGGACAGACGGGATATGAATCAGGCCCTACCAGCAGAGATCACCACAGACAACAACCTCACGGTGGTGGGTTCAGCCAGAGCCCCTAGCCCCACCAGGTGCTGCCTCCAGCTCTCCCTGATCAGCGCCCACCTTCCATTTGGTGAGGCCTGTGGCATCCTTCTATAGAACCACGGACCCGCTCCCAGCGCGGCTTTACAGTTAATGAGAACAGAGCAGGGCTCTGAGCATGCGCATAAATGCGTAGCTATGTGCTTCTATAGCATGAAAGAGAACAAACAGGCAGCGACAGGAAGGTCACAACAACAAACATTAGGGAGAAATTCTTACAGGCTTCCCTTAAAGGGCTCAAGTGAGACCTGGGAAGGCTTCCCCCAATGGGAATAGGGAAACAGTTTTCGTCCTGGAAGTCCAGAACGCAACATCCTGGGTATGGCTGCAGCCTGTGGAACCCAGGATGGGGTAAGGTACACAAGAGCTTCTGAATGAACAGGCTGGTGCCGAGCTCCAAATTGTAGCCTCTGGAGCCCAGGTCTGTGCCCCTCCAGCCTGCCTCTCATGGGAAAGCAGGCAGAGCTCAAGGCCTTTTGCTGGGTCTGGACTCCAACCCCAATACTCCCTTGCCTCTTGAGCTCCACTCCCCAACATGTGAAAGGGACAGAGAGCATTAATGTTACGGAGGTCCATGAACCCCTGCCCCGCCCCCCCCCGCAACTCCCCAGTTACCTTCTCCAAGACAGAATGCCTCTCTTTACATCATCACCACAGGGGGAAACTGGAGGCAAGGACATTTTCAGAAATAATCTGTTTTTCCATTGGTAAGTTGATTCTCAGTCAAGCCCTTCCAACAGAGAATCCCTGAATCATCATGGCAGACAAGCTGTTCCCAGTGTCTAAAGCATGACTGAGGAACCGTCAGGAAAGAAATCTGTGGGGTCCCAAAACACCTACAGCAGCCGAGTTCAAGGGCACTAGGACTCTTGGGAACAAGCTCCCTGATTTTAAACGACGACAATGAGCCTGGGACCTACAGGGACCATGAGGAGATATACTTGAACTGAAAGGACCATGCCTTCAGAGGAAACCTTTACTTTAGAGGCAGCCAAGTTGTCAGGAAAAGTTACAAACAGGAAGAGAGAGGAAGAGAGAGCCCACTCTAACAGCCAGCATGATGCATGAGTCACTACCTCCCAGGAACCCAAGACAGAACATGGCTCAGTTTGGCCCTGAGCTGTCAGTGTCCTCTGGAAAGGATGCATAGTAAACAAGGGAAGGGATTAGGCTGGGGACGCAGCTCAGTTGGTAGAAACCCCTGGGTTAGATCCTCAGCACCACGTAAGCTGAGTATGATGGCATATGCCAGGTGCTACATAGCAAGTTCAAGGACGCACAAGACCCTGTCTAAGAAATAAAGAAACAAAGCACTAAAAATAGATAGATATGAGGCCATCAAAACCACATGGAATGAGAGTAATCACTTCAAAAAAAGAAAAAAATCAAAGAAGAGAGAACATGTGGAAAAAAATAGTAGGGCTTTGAGTTTAAGCCTGGGATGCGCAAGACCCTGTCTAAAAAATAAAGAAATAAGGCGCTGAAAATAGATATGAGACCATCAAAACCAAGACAGCACATACAAACACACAATTGGGACTAAAAACAAAACAAAACAAAACAAAAAAACAAAAAAAAGGATGCATAGGCTTGAAGCCAATGAATGAGTTGGCAATAAATCCTACACAGATGTGCATGAAATCTGAACTTGAAGTATATCAGTCACTTTCTCCATTCTATGACAGAATACCTGCCGGAAACTACCTAGGGGAGAGAGGCATTTCATCTGTTTCATCTCAGCTATTTCATTTCATAGTTGAGAGCTTACTGTCCCTTCCGGCAGGGAAAGGAGGTCAGCTGGAGCAGGTTGTGGCTGTGGCAATGAGACAGGGAAGTTGCCAGTTACCTCACAGTGCTAGTCAGAGGCCAGACTGCTCAGCCAGAACCAAGGCTGGGCAATATCCCACAAGGCCTACATCCCATGGCCCATGCCACCCACCTCCTAAAGTTTTCACAGCCTCCCAAAACAGTGCCATAAGCTGAGGGCCAATTATTCAAACTATTGAACATGTGTGGGCTATTTCATACTCAAACAATAACAGCACCGGTTCATAGCACAGAGGGGTGGAACTGAGAAATACAGGTGTTAGAGGTAGCACTTAGTACGTCAAGGATCCGTGGAGTTGGCTGGGATGCACTAGAATGAGAAAACAGATGGAATGAGCCAAGGTGATGGTAAAGTGCTGAACCAAGAAAAAAAGTCCCATGTGTCAGTCAGACCCTAAAGCTCCCATGAATCCAAGAAGAGTAAACAAGTCACACCTGAATATATCTAAGCAAAACTGGAAAAATCTCAAAGACAAAGAGAGACTAGAAGCAGTTCGAGAGAAAAACCAAGGGTAAATCTAATTAAATTGCAATTAAGTGCCAGTCAAATAGCAACACAAGAAGTCATAGAAGAATATTTCAAAGGTCTGAGAGAAAATAACTTCTGAGAATTCTTTATTCCACAAAATTATCTTTCAAAAGATGGCAAGACAAAAATGTCTGCAGTTAATCTAAGACTGACTTCCACTAACGGCCATAACGGAATAATCGGGTCCAGATTTACTCTCACTAAACAAGTAGAAATCTGGGCAAAGTATATTAACAGTTTCTTAGACAATGGACAGCAGGCAACATTGAACAGAGACTGCCATGTAGTAGGTAGGAAACAAGTGAGGTGAGATCAATCGGTCCCCTAGGCTACATCAAGAGAGCAAGTCTCCCTGACCCAAAGCAGAATGCTCAGAAGCAAGGCACAAGGGTAGGCTTGCTGAGTTAGAGACAGAACTAGAATTCTGATGGAACCAAAGGAGCTAGAATTTGCAGGATGGAATTCAAGAGAAGAAGGGGCTGGAGGAGAGAGGGTGGTAGAACGTGTTAGTCACTATCCACCATGTGGCAAAATATCTGAAGTTTGCTTCAAGGAGGAAAGATTTAACTGAACCCATGGTTTCAGTCCATTGTCAGTTGGCTCCATTGTTCTGGGCCCAGGACAGGTAGATGATGATGATAAGGAACACCTGAGCAAAGATGTTCACCTCATGGTGGCCCAGAAGTAGAGAGAATAAAAGAGGTGGGGACAAGACATGTCTTCAAAGACACACATCCAATGACCTACTTTCTCCAACTAAGCCCCACCTCCTACAGTTTCCACCAACTCCCAATAATCCATCAAATTATAAATCCACAAGTATATTAGCCCATTGATGAAGGACCACCTACTCTGAGACCACTGCAGCACTGGACTCAAGCCTTCAAAAGTCTTTAGAGGAGACTCCAGATCTGAGGAGAGGGAAAGGGAGAAGGGGAAGCTAAGGGTGTGTGTGTGTGTGTGCATGTGTATGTGTGTGTGTATGTGTGTGTGTGCATGTGTGTGGACAACTGCAGGAAAATCCCTTTGAGTCTTTGGATACTGGTCTGTATAAATGAAATAATAGAGAACTTTTAAAATATTTTTATTTTTATTTTATACATATGTGTGAGTGCCTGCATGTGTATCATGCAGGCACCATGTTTATGCTTGGTCTCCATGGAGACCAGAAGATGACATCAGATTCCCAACAACTAGAGTTCCATGCAGTTTTGAGCTGCCCAGTGTGGGTGCTGGGAACCAAACCCAGGTCCTCTGTGAGAGTAGCAAAGTGTTCTTAGCCATAGAGAAACCTCTCTAGCCCCATTAAGGAATTTTTTTTATCTTTAAGTTAAAAAAAAGTACAAAGGCATGAACACTTGCTTAAGTTTAGAACTATTTTCTATGTGTTCCAGGAATCAGAACGTTCTCAAAGTAAGAAAATATCTCATAGCAAAGATTGATTGAGGTATTTCAAGTCAACTGCATGTGATTTACCCTATGGAGACTTCAGAAGTTTTTAAGAAGTGCCTCTAGCCAGGCAGTGGTGGCACACACCTTTAATCCCAGCACTCAGGAGGCAGAGGCAGGTGGATCTCTGAGTTTGGGGACAACCTGGTCTACAGAGTGAGTTCTAGGACAGCCAGTGCTACACACACACACACACAAAAAGCACCTCATCGACTGTTTCCATGAGATTAAAGAATTTATAACAGTATTTACTGTTTGAGTGAGCGTCTATAAGATTTACAGGAAATCCAAAGTTTTGATGAAGATTATAGCGTCACAAGCACTGTTAGCATGGAATAAAAGGCATGGTTTAAAACAGAAAAAAATGGAAAGAAGTCTATAGGTTCCTCACCCTCCAGTGCCCAGGAGGCAGACCAGATGGCGGGATGCATTTTTTTTTCTCTTGGACAGGAACAGTAACACAGAGTGGGGAGTGGGAAGTCATTGCTTTTGTAGAGGACCTGAATTTGGCTCTTACCGCTCATATAGCAGCACACAACTGCCCTTAACTCCAGTTCCAAGGAATCTGATGCCCTTCTGACCTCAGGCATTAGGCCCATACACGATACACAAACATACATGTAAGCATTTGCACACACCAAAACCATAGAGAGGAGGGCATCAACAGAGGTTTGGTTCCCGGTACCCACACTAGACAACTCACCACTGCCTGGAACTCTGGTTCTAGGGATTTGATACCCTCTCTGGCCTCTACCTTCTTAAGCAGTCCAACCAGGAAAAGCAGGAAGTTGCCTTGTGCTTGCCCAAGACATGTGCCCAGATGATGACTCTATAATGATTTCTTCAGGCAAAGAGTAAAAAGGGTGTGTTAACAGAACATGGCTGTGGAAGCAGACCTGGGCCACTGAATCAGTACACATGAAACCAAAATGAGCCACTGTATCTTTTTTTAAAGCACTACAATAAAAATCTGGCTCTCTCCCGTCCTCCTGTTGTGACTATGCTCCAGTAGTGTGGGATTAACTGAAGGATGCCCACCTCTTCTTAGATATGCTTTGAGGCATTCCCCTGCGAGGTCTGTGGCACTCTCGGGCTGACTTGTGGCTTCCTTTGCTACAGTCCACTGGCTATAATCCCATGATTGCTGTAGACCCTCCCCACCCATCCACAGCTTCAACCACCCAGAGGTCACAGGAGCCCAGGTGCTGAAGTCCCCTGCTATGTCAGCAGCTGTCCCTTATCAACTTTACTACTTCATGCCTGACACAGACCCCTGGGAAAACAGGTGTCAGGGAAGATCTGTGACCATGTACAGAAGGAAAGAGGCTTTGGCAAGGCAGGAGGGGTTCCTAGAAAAGGCAGGACATCCTTGGGCAGGGGTCAGGTTTAGGGGAAAGAGGGCTGCTTGCTTATGTCCTGAAGCAGCAGCTATAGCAGCTGAGGTGGCCCATGCTGAGCAATGGGGCAAGGAGGCAAGGATGGACCCAGGAAAAAGGGGCTTCTCCCTCTGGTCTTCACCAGGGTTTCAGCTCAGACCCTACAGTTTGGAGATCCAATGTTAGCCCATCTCTGCCTGGTGCCCACATGGTTTGCACAGCAGAGAGGGCTCCTATGTTCTCTGGGGAGGCCATGAGAAGTGTCTAGTGGCTGAAGGCTGGGAATGGGGAGGGGCCGAATGGGATAGGAGGCACCTAGGGAAGCAGGCCAGGGGTGTGAGTTCTGGGGTTTGTGCTCCCAGTGTATATGTCTAAGATACAGATGTGTGTGACATGTGTGCTGGATTAAGGAGCATCCCCCAAATGCACATGCACCCGGAACCTGTAGATGTGGCCTCGTTTAAAAATCTTTGTGGGTGCTGAGTCCCAGTGAGGTCCTGGAATAGAGTGTCTAGAAGAAAGCAGCATAGACCCGGGGAGGGGAAAGGTAGCAGGGACACCCTGGGACGGTGGTTGCAGGAGAGGATGAGAGGGGGTGGCTGCCAGCTAGGGACAACTGACGCTTGCAGCAGCCTCAGGGGCAGGAAGAAGCCTCTTCAGGCACAGGCATCCCGCCCATTGCTCCAGGGTGGACTTAGCCTCCAGGGTTGTGGACAGCATGCTTCCCCCCTCCCCCGCTGTTGTGTCACCTGGCTGGGTAATTGGTTAAGGCAGCTTAGAGGATATTTGTGTGAAGGAGGAGGCCGGGAGATAGAGGGTGTGGGCATAAATGAGTGTCAATGGTGATGCGTGGGTATGGGTGTCCGTGGAGAGAACACTGTGGCTGTGTGTTTGGGAGCATGGATGTGTGGGTGAGCAGATGAGACACACACCTCTGGAGTGTGTGTGTGCGGGTGTGTGTATGTATGTGTGAGATATCACATTTTGGGTGTGAAGCCTGCATCTGTGTGGGTGTCACTCACACCAACAATGGGCTGGGGCAGCACAGATAGCACAGATGGTTCCTCTGAGCACCCTTGACTTCCCATCCGGTACCCAGTGCCCATTTCTGATACAGGGTGCCCCGACCTGGCCCACACCTCACATAGAACTTTAAATAACATATAGCAAACAAAGCAAAGCAAGACCTGTGGGTTGCAAGGTAGAGTATATTCAGGAACAGGAACAACAACAACAACAAAAATCTCTTGGCAAACAAAATACAGATTAGCAGTGTGCCAGAGGTGGCTCATGCCAGCATCAGGAGCTCTGCTGAGTTTTCAATTTGAACCAGTCGTGAATTCCAGTCATCACCATGAACTAAATTCATATGGCTATATAATTAAATCTGGAGACAGGAAGGGATATAGCTGGGCGGAAAGAGGAATATAAGGCAAGAGGAGACAGGAGCTCAGTGTATTCAGTCTGAGGACTTGTAGAGACAGGACACCCCATTCGGTCTGAGGATTTCATAGAGGATAAGTACTAGCGGCTGGCTGCTCTGCTGCTACAGAATTAATATATTAGGCAGTAGATGCTTAGGCCATTGCTTTCTAATTATTCCCCATGCCTTACCTTGACCAGCACCCTGAGGCTACAGCTGCAAATGTCTTTAGGGAATCAAGAGGTAGCTGCCTCGCTGTGTGGCTGTATTTCCTCCCACTCTGAATTTAACTACAGGCTTTGGTTTAAAATTCACCAGGGTGAAGGACTGGGGAAAGGCTTCAGTGGTTAAAACACTCATCACACATGTGTGAGGACCTGAGCTCAGATTCCCCAGAAGCCATGTAAAATGTCTGGTGGGTGGAGTGCCTACCTGTCATCCCAGCCTCAGAAGGTGATAACATGGATCCTCCCAGAAAGTTGCCTAGTGTGGCAAGCCATACCGGTGAGTTCTGGGATTGCCTCACCGAATGAGAGGGGGGGAAACAATCATAATTGTCAACATCAAATTGGTGCCTTCACACATGACTGCACACCTGCGCATGCATTGGCCACATACATACAAACATGCACACAGATACAAGAACACAACACACAAAAGGAAAGACAGAAATCCACCAGCATGGGAGTTTTGTCAGAAATATGCTGAGCCTACAAATCGGTTCCCACTCTGAGAGCTGTGTACTTGACTTCTGTGGGACCCTGGTAGGGAGAACAGTGCTCTAGGGTCTGTCTTAGGTAGGGTTTCCATTGCTGCGATCAAACACCATGACCAAAGGTAACTTGAGGAGAAAAAGGGTTGATTTAGCTTATAGCTTGTAGTCCATCATCTAGGGAAGTTAAGACAGGAACTCAAGGCAGGAACTGATGCAGAGGTCATGGAGGAATGTTGCTTACTGCCTTGCTCCTCATGACTTGCTGAGCCTGTTTCCTTATAGCATCCAGGACCACCCACCCAACGGTGGCGCTGGGCTCACCCACATGAATTCTTAATCAAGAAATTGCCTCACAGGCTTGCCCACCAGCCTTGGGGATTTATTAAACCAATGCTACCCAGCTGAGAACTTTTAAATCACGATGACTGCCCGCCAAAGTCAACCTAGATGACACTGTGATGGTTGACAATGACAAGAATGGCTCCCCAGTCAAGACTGTGATAAACCCATATGCACCTAAGAACATGGCTCCAAACACAGAAAGCAGACAGTACTGGTCATAAGAGAAGTTTCACACATCTTCCCCAATAACAGACAGCAATCCACTGGGGAAAAATAGGGAAGTTCAAAAGAATAAGCTAGGTCTTATTCAAACTAAAGTATGAGGAACTCCAGTTTGTTATTTATTCAATGTCAAGACACAGAGCTATATTACATAGTGTGATCTCATTGATGGTTTTAACTTGTGTGGGCTCATACATTCTCCTACACACGGACCTGTGAATCATTTTCTGAAAGACTTGTGTAAGACAGGGCAGAGAAAGATTGTCTCCAGTTTTTTACCACCTTTATCCTGTTTAAAATTTATCATGCACATATATTAATTAGTTTTAACTCTGTTTTAAAAAAAGGAAGGGAAGAAAAAAATAATTTAAAATTTGATTAATTAACTTTCCTTATGAACAGTATCCAGCTGGTTTCCCAATTACTGTGTCAATTCAGATTGGTGACAGAAATAATTACCCAAAGTCTATCTTCAGGGGAGAAGCAATGCCGTATTTGAGCATCAGTCTACTTATGATGAAACTGAAATATGTACCGAAACATGACAGACCTTACAGAGCGAAAATGCTCTTGAGAACCTCTAGCACCCTGTAAAGCTGCTGCCTCCACTAGGCTCCGCCCACCTTCTCCAGGGCACACAGAGAAGATGGACAGGATGGAGAGGGCTTGGGGCACTCCCCACATTGGACATCAACCAGACAGGAACCTGTCTTGAACTACTGCTCACGTGCTTGAGTCGCTAGTGTTTCAGACGTGTTTGCCTCACCACAGGGCGACCCCAAGGATGCATGATTATAGAAAGAAAGAAAAGCATGAATGATTGAATAAGCCAATTAGGGAGTAAATAAATGAGTGAGTGAATGAGTATGGATGGATGAATGAATGAGTAGATGAGAGGCTGAATGAGCACTAGCTCACAGAAGAGCTGGACAAAGATTTGATAAGGCTGAGGCCTGTCTCTCACCGTGATACTTACCAGTGTCCATGGTTTGCAAACTAGTCCCAGAAGGATCTCTGAAGAAGGTTCTGAAACAGAAGCATCCTCATCCATTGCTCATTTTCCCTCCTCCCGTCACCTAGTCCTCACACCTGGGGCAGAATTTTGCTGTGTGCAGGAACCTTCACACACACTCAAGGTCGTGCCGCCTCCGAAACAGCTCCCATGGTTGCCCTTGAGAAGGAGTCTGCAGAGTGGCCTGGAGCCAAGTGGTGATGCTACTCAGCTGGGGCAGAGGCCAGAATCAGGCCTGGTGTCCCCTGGGATCTGTACGGGACTGTGACCCTCTCTCCTGTCCTTTCTCCTGAAGCTACAGTCATGGGCAGACAGGATCATGTCTGAATGAGTGGGTTTAAGGTACCACTGAGTTCTCGCAGTTCTCAAGGAACACCTGAGATGCAGCGGTGGGGCAGAGGAAAAAGGGAACACGGGCTCAGCACAAAGAGCCAGCCAGCTATTGGGCAGAGGGAGCAGTCTTTCAAGTGATAACTCACTGTAGAAGTAGCCATAAGTCTGCCTTGGGTCACAGGATAGATCTGGGAGTACTGAAATTCAATCAGATGTGCACCCTGAGGTTGCCACGGCTCATCTGAGAACAGGTCGAAACAGAGACCTCTTGGTCCTAGGTAAGGGTTAGCATCTCATGCAGAAGCAAGTCTTGGGGATCTGGATTTGAACCCCTGAACAAGGATTGACTCCCTTCATGGGTCATACACTGGCCTGTCAATCTCCCCCCCACCACACACATGCAGGCTGTGTGTGCTGCTTCCCATGTGGATCCTGATGCCCCCGTGCCCTAATTCTCACCTACATTGTCTCCAAGATCCCTCCATTCCCTTTGCCTCCCTTGCCAGGCCCAAGCTCTCACAAGGGTTGCAATTATTATTAACATTTTAAGAAGAGAGAGAAAAAAAAGAACATTTAGGTCAAAGAGAATATTTCACATATATTATTAACACACTGTTCTTTTTATCAACACATTTGGAAAAACATATTTTTTTAATACTCTTCTGGAAGGAGGGGCCCATGAAATCAGAAAAGCCTCTTCTCATGGAGCTCCTGAGGTCCTGGACTTACCCCATAGCTTCATTGCCTGTCAGTGAGGGTCACCCAGTTCTCAGAGCATTGGCTGTGTGTTACCTGGACAAAGTGGGACCCTCGCCCCTCACCTCCAAGGTTCATGTAGCTTGGCAGCAGCTCAAAACTCATGTTTCCTAATAAATCGCTCCCATTCCTACCGGAGGGCTTGGGAAGAGTGGCATCACACTAGGAATCCCCTAGGTACCCTTTCTTCTCAGAAAAAAGCTGAAAATTACTCCCTAGTCCATGGGGAGCTACAGGCAAGCCAGGTGGCCACGTGAGCAAAACCCAGTTGATCGGCCCCTGTTCCCAAACCCTCCGAGAGACTTTGGACATAGAGACAAGTGGTGGAGGAGGTTCATAAGAGGTTTACTTCCATACTGAGCCTTGAGGTCCTTGAGAAGTATCCCCAGGAGAGCATCATGCCACATGGTGAAAATTTACTGTCACCAGGGTCATAAGTACAGGGCTACCACTGTCCTGCTGGGGATAAGTATCCTGGTAACACAGGCCTGTGTTAACTGGGTGGGGCCTGATGCTACACCTCTGCCATCTGGAAGTTTCCTTCATTGGTCTGCCGAGTCTGTCCTCAGTAGCCCTATCTGTGCCAGCAGAGGATAGAACCTTCTCCCAGCTGCCAGCTACCTTCCTGGTTTCTTAGGAAAACAGTCAGACCACAGGAAGCGGTGGGGCACCAACTCTGGCACGGTCACTAAGTGGGGCTCAGAGCTAAAGGATGAGAATATGTGATAAGGATGTCAGGCCAGGCCCCACAGGAAGGATGTAGCTAGGAGGGTGAGGTTACAAACATCCCAGGCCAGTAAGCCTGGCTCTGCAGAAGGCCAGGGTCAAGAAGTAGGGTCACAAATACACTGGGTCAGCAACCCATTGCTGATTGGTCCTCCTTGGTGCAAGGCAAGTATAACTGGGAGGAGTCAGATCTTCAAAAGGCATTTGCTGGGGTAGGGAGAAACTTCTTTCCTATGTTCTATCAAGACCCACCTAAGTCTGTCCAGTCGGAAAGACACTAGAACGGAGACACAGATCAGTAAGAGTGTCCCAGATGGTACTCATCAGTTGTTACCTGTTGAATGGCCCTAGAATTCCCTGGCTCAGCCTGTATGGTACTTGGGGACATCTCACCCTGAGGAAAGTGGCCAGACTTTACAGGAACTGAGGGGTGTCTCATAGTCCCTATACCTTGATGTCAATAAAACTAACTTGCAGGTCAATGGCTCATGAAATCCAGGAGCCTAAACTAGAAAGCTCCCACCTCATTTTGCAGCAGGTTGAACAAGTCCAAAGACTCCAGTGGTCACCCAAGGATCCTAGGTGCTGTTTTGCTCCTAGGCCCTCGTCTCAGGGCTGGAGCTGAGCTATGCTACAATGAATTTGGAATTGCCTAGGAGATTGGTACAGTACATTTTTTTGAATGTCCATAAAAGTGTTTCTGGAAAGGATGAACTGAAATCTACCCTGGCTATCCTATTTCCATAGGCTAGGGGGTGTGGCAGGAATAAGAGAGAAAGAGGAAGAAATTTCATAATGTTGACATTCTTTATTTCCTAGATCTTATGATATGAGCCATGCCTTGCCCTGCCTTGCCTTCCCCATCACAGTGGAGTGTACCTTCTGAAACCACAAGCCCAAATAAATCTTTCCATCCTTCAGTTATTCTGTCAAGTATTTTTTTTCACAAAGGTAAGAACAGTAACACACAAGTCAAGGGCAACCATGTGCTTCCTAGGGATGGGCAGACCACGGTGGGGCCAAGAAGACTGGGGCAAGATCTGCTGTCAACCATGAAGACAAATGAGGGACAAGAGAGTCACTGTGACTTGAGAGAGCTTGGAGAACCCAGCCAAATTCTATTTCTACAAATGAAAGATGATAAGAGGTATAATTAGCTAATGGAACCAGGACAGGCCACGTAATGCAGTGTGCAAGGCTGGGAGCCATGGCACTTCTGTGTTTAAAATACAAATCAGCCCCAAAAGCTGCTTCAAAGAGGAGAAAGAGCTGTACACGGGGTCCGGCCATCAGCCCAGTCAAGCCAGTGGGACCCACAGCTCAAGCAAGCAGGGTGTGCCAAAACAGGAGGTGGCAGGAATTGCCATGTCCATGGCTCTTTACATAAAAATAAATGAGTACATTCTCAGCATGCAAGTTTTCTTTCTTCTTTAATAAATTGTTAAATTATATGTATACCAAAAGTCACTTCAAAATATAATTTATGATTTGTAGTCAGTATATGTTTGACTTTTGTTTTGAGACAGGGTCTCACTATGTGACCCTGGCTTGGCCTAGAACTTTCTATGTAGACCAGGCTGTCTTTGAACTTATAGAGATCCACCTGCCTTGGCCTTTGGAGTGTTGGAATTAAAGGCATTTGCCACCACACCTAGGTACATGTTTGGTTTATCTATTGACTGTACCTACATACCCAGGTTGAGGTAACTTGGTAGGAACTTTCATAGGGTCCTGCTAAGCCCTTCTTGAAATCGGTCATCAAGAGTCACAGGTTTGTGGTGTGTGTGTGTGTGTGTGTGAGAGAGAGAGAGAGAGAGAGAGAGGCAGAGAGAGAGAGAGGAAGAGAGAAAGAAAGAGAACAGAGACAGAGAGAGAGAGACAGACACACACACACACACACACAGAGACATCATGAGCAGAAAAGTTTAAAAAGCCCTGCTCCAGATAACCCCACCGCCATTTTCACCCAGGCCACAACAGAGAGCACTTCTCCTCCCGTCCCAACAGAAAGCTAGTGAAAAACAGACTTCCTTGCCCATGTTCTCCCTCCTTCTGCTCTTCATTTGGACCTTGGGAGC
>LOJH01044606.1:0-13757 GCA_001685095.1 Ellobius talpinus | reverse complement strand
AGGAGGGGAGGAGGTGGAAAATTTTTAATAATAATAATAATAAAAAAATAAAAAATGGAAAAAAAGAAAAATTTTAAAGTATTACCCAATGTCATTATGTATATGTTGCTAAACAGTGATATCTAACAGATTAACTGAACTGTTCATTTATTTTTATGTATATGAGTGTTTGTTGATCATGTATTATGTACATCATGTCAATGTAGTCTGAGGAGACCAGAAGAGGGTCTGAATCCCGTGGAATTGAAGTTACATGTGATAGCAAGTCGCCATGTGGGTTCTGAAAACTGAACCCAGATCCTCTTCATTGCTGAACCACCTCTCTAGCTCTCTGAACACTAGTTTATATGCTATTTTCCCTTCCTTGAGAGATTTTTACCCTCCCTTACTGCCTACCTAACCTCTGTGGTTGTTTGAAATGAAACACACATATCTAAAGTTTTTAAGACTAGCATCCACACAAGAGGAAATATTGTATTCATGGGCATTGATGATCTAACTCAAGATGATGTTTCTAGCTCCATCTATTTAACTGCAAATTTTACACTTTCATTTTTAATAGCTTAAAAAAATTCCATTCTATAAATGTATATTTACATTATCTAGCCATCTGTTGATTTCCCTGATGGTTGAAGATATTGAACATTTTTGTGTTTCTCATCCATTTGTGATTCATCTCTTGAGAACTCTCTGTGTAGTTCTATACACCATTTTTAAACCAGGTTACTTATTTTTTGATATTCAGGATTTTTTTAAGTTCTTTATATATTTCAGATACTAACCTTCTATTGGATGTATAATTGATAAAGCTAATTATATAGACTGCCATTTTGCTCCTATGATGGTGTCCTTTGCTGTACAGGAGCTTTTTGTCTTTATGAGGTTCCAATTTTCAATTGTCTTTGATATATAAATAAAATAATGTCTGTGTCACATGAAAATTTCTGTGTGAAATGTCAAGAAACTTACACTATTGGAAGGGTATGGTAGCACCTCCCATCCCCACCAGCAAGGACTCCGCATCTTGTCAGTGCTTTTCATTACTTTTGGAGTTATAATAATTTTAGTAAATATGAGTTTTCTCATAGTTTAGATTTGCATCTTCCTGGAAGTTACTGATATTGAGTGTGTTTTCAATTGTCATTTGTGTTTTTATGTTTTTCTTCGGAGAAAAGACTATACTTACCACTGCCCATTTTTGAAAGTGGAGCTTTTTATTTTTATTATTTTTATTAAGGTATTGTAGATACAAACACATTTTTATATATGACTCATAAGTAGTCTTCCAGTTTCTAGCCTGCCCTCTAACTTTCTTGATAGTGTACTTTGAAGCACAAAAGCTTTTTATCTTAGTGAAAGCCTTCTTGTCCTTAAGATAAATTATTTCTTTCATTTTTCTGCTTTTGGAAATATATATAATAAATCATTGTCCACCAAAATTGGTATAAATTCACTTCTGTGTTTTCTTCTAAAATTTTTATTTCCATAATTACTTCTATTGTGTGAACACACTGATAATACTATGTAAAGTGGTATAATCAGGTAGCTATCAAGGGGACAGTTTTCATTGGTGTTGCAGATAATATGGGGGCTATTTGGGAGGCATTAACATTAACTATCAAAATTTAATAAAGAAAAGAGGATACCAATAATGACAGACCTGCAAATTCTTGGTGAATCTAAGAAGATCTTGACTGTGGGGAGAGAGTGGGAAACTATGAGCTGTGTCAGAGAAAGACTGTGTCTCCGTTTAGGGCTGCTCTAGGGACTACCCAGGACTGCAGCAACTTCTTACAAGATGAGAGAAGTCAGAAGCTCTGAGTCTATACAAACTTCTTCCATATAAACTCGACTATATGTTTGCCTCCATGAGAAATTGACATCTATCCTTATCCAAATGGTTGAGAGGTCTCAGTGCCAAAAGGTGTCTTCTTGTCATTAGGCAAAATTGTTCCTTCTCAGATCTGATGGCTGAACAGTGAAGGTCACCGCATTAGCCATTCTCCATGTTCAGGAGGAAGGGAGACTAGAAAATAGTTTAGTAACAGAAGAAAGATGGGTGTGGTTTAAAAAAGACAGTTGGAAATCCAATCGAAGAATTTCACAAGACAAATAAATTATTAAATATTACCACAGAAATTTGAAGCCCTGTATTCTATTTCTGTTCCTATGTTTTAAGAAGAAATGTCTCCCAATTCAGAGAACAGTTTCCCTGAATGAAAACTAGGGCACACTGAATTGACCCATTTTTCCCTCTTTTCAGAACATAATACAGAATAATTATGTAAAGTGTTTAGCAGTGAACTATTCATTCAATAAATTTCAGACCATGTGCAACTTTTAAAAAAGCATTTCATTTTATAAAGCCGCACACCCCATGGCCCCTGACACACAGTACTGCTCTGATTAAAAAATATAGGAAGGGGCCACCATTTGATATCTTCATCTCTGTCTTCTCCCAAGCTTCCTTATCTCTATGCTGCTACCATGGTCATGAAAGTTTTATCTCCTTCCCAAATGACACTAATCAAACTCAGCCCTTTGTATTCATTACTTGTGTGGCTGTTGTGATAAAATACCTTGACAAAACAATTTAAAGAAGGGTTTGATTTGGCTCACAGTTCCATTGTTAAACACATTATGACAGAGAAGTCATAGTGATAATATTGCATTTGTAATCAGAAAGCAGAATGAGGAATGCTTACACTCAGCTCAAGTTCCCTTTTTTATTTGTTCTATGACCACAACCTGTGGAAACTACTCCCATTTAGGATCTTCCCACCAAAAGGAATCAAACCCAGAGAACCCCTCACAGGCATTCCCAGAGTCTCATTTCTTTGGTGATTCTAGGTTCTGTCCAGCTGACAATCAATATTAATCAACATACCACGGCATTTTGAAAGCCTTGTTGAAGGCACTATTAAAACAAGCAAACTCGGGGATAGTGTGATAGACATTTGGTGATCTGGTGTAAAACAAATGTCTTCAAGGACTTGAAAGATAAATAAGGAAACCACCTTAATATACAGCATCCTTGATATAATAATCTAGAAGTGATCCTAAAACTGTATCTGATTGATTTGTGTTCATACTTATTTGTCTCTATGTATACAGAAGCCATCAATTATGTTCTTGATAGAATTTATTGGAAGGTCATTCACTCTCAAATGATTGATATGATAGATCTTTTCTCAAATTCCAAATTTATGTCTTTCCAATCCTAGATTATATGGTGCCATCAAATGACTGTTTTAAAAACAGAGACAACAAATCAGGTAAAATTTTCATTATGCAAAGGGGACTGGTAAATCCAGAATAGAACTTAAATTCCCAAATAGCTTTGCTCAGTTATTTCATGTATTTTGAGTTATAATTACTTGATTTTTAATTGTGATTTTTTTCTAAATATATGATTTGATTTGTTTTATATATGTTTGAATGTGTGTGTACATGCACATGGGCACATGTGTGTAAATATATGCACATGAGTTCAGAAGCATAGAAAGGGCAAATGAGAGCAATGGATTTCTTAGAGTTACAGGTGACTGTGAGCTGTCTGACATGGGTGTTGGGAACTGAATTCAGATCCACTGCAAGAACATGAAGTATTGTAGCCCTTAAGTCATCTAGCTCCCACTTCTTTTTTTAATTTTGATGTAATTTTATCTACTTGTTCTTAAGCTAATAACCAGATTGATTTGAAGTCAAAAGCTATAAGCAACTTTGTAAGCATAACACATTAAATTTACTCACCATTATAACACTTAAAATAGTCATGTCTTCATTTATCAAAGATTTTGATATGAAAATATATTCTATAGTTAATTTCTGTGTCAAGTTATTATTCAAAAATAGAGTACAAAATTCATGTAAGTTCCTTTAACAAGAAGAAAATGTAGACACCATTCTAGAAGACAAATACAATATACTACACTTTAAACAGACTTAATCAAGACAATATCCTATGTATTCATATATAACAACCCAATTCTAGAATTGGGCCAGTTGGTGTACAGAAAGGGAATGGAACAAAATGTTAGAAAACCTGAAGTTGAGTTGATATTATCTTTGTATTTCTTTTATAATCCCAAGCATGTTCATTTCTTAGAGTACATTCTTGGGAATTTGTAGAGATATGACAGTAAGCTAAATGTGACTTAATCAGTAAAGACCACTAGTTGCCCTTCATAGGAAGAATTCTGGAGGCAGGAGGCAATAGATTTGAGATTGTGGATAGCTGTAGTGATGAATGGAGCAAGTTCTTTCTGCCTTCCTACTTTGGTGCTATTTTGGTTTGGTTTTTTTCTCAGTCCATACATCGTCTCGGATGCCTGGTTGCTCAAAGATAACAGCTGAGCTCCAGGTTCACATTTCCATTCAAAGATTTCAAATCAGAGAAGCTAAATAAATAAATAAATGATTTTATTAAGCCAGACTTTCCCTTTGTGACAGATAGAAATCTAGCAGATTTCCCTATTGTGCCTGACAAAACCTTGTTGCACGGCCACTTGACACTGACTTACCAAGTATCAGATATGAGAACTGCACCAATTGATTTCTCAGATACAATTGCAGGCTAGTCGGTCATGTTTGAAAAGAAAAAGTAATGAAAACATGATAAGCTAACTTTGACACTTTTTGTAGAAGTTTGTGCTCTGACTCAAAATTCCTGTGATGCATATTTCCCCTCTAAAAACAAAAAAGGTTCCTCCATCCATAATTTTTAAAGTCTAAAGTGACCAGTTTCTCCTCTTTCCTAAGTTGTCCAGACAGTGAGTCATTCAGTTTAACTTTGATGGGGCTGCATCTATTTTTGAGGTTTAGCCATGGTAGTTTAAGGACATGGACTGTCTGTAGAGAGTTTGGACACTTTTCCAGCACCTCTCTGAGTTTATGCTGCACTAAATTTAAATCAGAAAAAATAAAGCATAAATAGCTAAGTAAATAATTCTATTAAAATTATCTTCATTAAAAATTCCTAAGAGTTCAGGAAAGCATTGAAATTGTCCAAATGCCACTTCATTTATGAAATCTCATAATCCCTCATAGTATCACAATATACCTCTGCTTAATTATTTTTACATAAAAATGCACAGCTGCCCCTAATTGCTAAAAGCACTTATTGAATAAATGTGTATTCTGAAATTAAAACAAAACACTCCAGGGAGCAGCTTGGAAGCTGAAATGTCACCAGCATTGTCTGCCAGATGTAGAATGACCACGAACAGTTCTTCAGTCTGTTGGTTAGGAGGAGCTGCTAAGAACCAGTCAGTCTGAATACATAGTGTCAAAAGCTACCCGGCAAAGACCTGTGTTTTACAAGGATACTCCATGGGAATATTTAGCTGTTACATGGTAAATGGTGTTATTTTCCTTTCTAAAAATGTCATGACAGGAAATGATTCCAGGGAGGAGTTGCCAAGATGGCTCTTTGGTAGAGCTGCTGGGGAAAACACCAAAGCTAGAAAACGTAAAAATATGAACCAGTATGCACACTAAGTGGACTCTAAAAATTCAACTTGATTTCTACCTTCATGTGTTCTTTCCTGTAAGACTGGAGATGTTTGAAAAGGCAGCTCCTACAGCAGTGCTAATTATTACAGGTCCTTTTTTCTGGCTTTGGGTCAGTCACCCGGTGACCAGAAGCTCACAAGAAAGACATCCAGCTAATAGGAGGGAAGGCATCACTACTACCTTTATTTCCAGAAGCTCCAGCCGATGGACCACAGAGACCTTTCAGAAAGCAACCAGCAGTCTCTAAAAAACTGGCGCTCCTGTCCTGCTGAGGAGAGGGAGCTGGTCAGGTAGCTGCAAGCGAGGCTTCCTTGAGACTTCTACATCCTCAGGGGGATTCTAAGACAAGTAACTCACCAACGGAGGAGCTGCAAAAGTATTTAAAAAGAAAAGAAAAGCAGAAGAGGAAGAGAAGAGAGAAGCTAATTTGTTTTCTCTCACTGACGACATTGATGTATAGTGCAGCTCTTTCCAAGCATGCACTTTCTGTTTTAGCTGACTTGTCCCCGTAGAATCCTTCTCTCGATTATACTTTAAGGAACAGTTCTCTTCTTTTCCAGCTATTTCTGTTACATCCATAAATACCTGAAAATCACACCAGATTTTTATAAAAGTCATCTCAGAAAAATAACCACCTTTAAAAAAATAACTATATATACCTATATAGGTTGGTGTACTTCACTCACCAGCCAAAACTTTAAAAATTTTCCAATATATCTCTAGTTTTAATTTCATATTTTTAATGTAAACACCTTTCTGCTTCTATATTATGAAAAAATAGCTTTCTTTACATTTTATTAGTTTAACCATTTATCTTCTTGTGTATTTAAAAGTACACACCACATATAATCTTAAAACTCAGTAACATCCCGGTGTCCCTCAATATTATGCACTGCCTTGAACACCAAATGTTAATATATGTATGTCCCTATAAAATCCCCTAAGTCTAGCTTCTTACCAAATAGTGCACAGGGAATGCAAAAGGAAGGGAAGAAAGGAAGGGAGGAAAGGCAAGCTAAGTCAATAAATAATAACTGAACAGCACTGCTGCTAAGTGTTAGAGACACGGTCCAATGCATATATATGCATTAAAATTATGCAAAACATACATATGTTTATATGTACATGTATATATATATATATGTTTGTGCATAATTTTAATTTCTTCCTATGTATATGATACAATTTTAAGTGTAGAGTCTGGCATGAAATCATAAATAAATGAGTTGCCTCCATGAATTCAAAATATGAGGCAAATGACTGCATTTCCCTTTGTTCTGCCAGATGCCCATTGTCCTTGGTCAGTAAGAAGAGTGTCCTTTGTCATGAAGGAGAACATTGTCTCCTTTCTCTCTGACTTCTCATAAAATGGGCATGTTCAAGCTTACTGAAAATCAGGTTTTGGTACAGCTAAGTGTGGTGTGTTTACTAAGTATTTAGAACTCCATGCTTTGACAAGGATGTGTGACAAATTATTTTTGTGCGTTTATATAAAATTATCTTCATAACATATTTCAACAATTAGATAATATCAAATATCAGGTAGCCACTCTGCAATTATCCCTCACTGCTGCCATGATATGCACTATTTTTTAAACCTGATTTTCTCTTACCTATTTCAAAATAATTAATCATGGATATAATACTCTTTGTTGTCACTTGACACACATGGGAAGAGGGAACATTGATTGAAAAATTGCCTCCATCAGATTGGCATGTGGGCATACATGTGTAGCATTTTCTTGATTACTGATTGGTGTCTTCTGGCTCAGCCTATGGAGGCAGTGCCATCCTTAGGAGGGCTATGTAAGAAAGATGGCTGAAGTGAGTCTGGAAGAATCCAGTAAGCAGTGTTCTTCTGGGGTTTCTGCCTCAAACTCCTTCTTGGAGTTTTCACTTGAGCTTCCTTTGATGACTGAAGTACCCTGTAGGATCAAATGTGCCTTCTACCCCCACCCAACTTGCTCTTAGCCACGGTGTTTATCACAGTAAGGGAGGACAAACTAGGACATAAACAAGCCAACAGACTTAAAAAGCATGTCAGAATTAAAGGATGTAAGCAACTAAAGATAAACTACTATAAGGAATTTTCTTATTTTCTTTTAAGTAAATATTTAAAGGCTATTACTTGCATTCATTATTTCAATTTTTATAAAAAATCTACTTGTTCCATTTTCACAAAGGAAAATATAATCCATATTTGTTAGCTTAATTTTTGTCTTTTTTGTTGCTGTTGTTTGTTTTCCCACTAAGTTAGCTTTGATTTTTCATTCATTTAGCTGCATATGATTCATCTGATATTGGTCTATATTTTTCAGTCCTGAGGCAGCTCATTTAAAACTGGTTCCCCTCAGCCAACAGTTTAGGTAAATGTCAAACTCAGGCACCTAAGTGGAAGATAATCATCTCTAGCTGCCTCCTTTGTCATTTAAGACAGAGCTCACCACATGTGAACGCACAGAAGCAGTTCCTTCCCAAGTGTTCAAAATAAATATGCTTCAGTGGTCACAAACAGAAATAGGGATTCTGAAGCTATATGACCATTGTTCAGAAATCAATGAAAATTTGGCGTACAATGAGTAAATGAAATGATAATTGGGTGGGGTAGATTCAAAAATATGCAGTGATTTGTATCAGACAAAAATGGTGCAATGCTGAGGTTCACTGGATGAATCTGCACCTTTATCGGTACATCTTTGGTTAATTTTGTTATGGTTGTGAGTTACTACATTACAACTGTATAAATTACTGTTATTTATTCATATGATATTAAATTCAGCAATACTAAAAGAAAACATGTACAACTAAAAATAAAAGATATCTATGAATTTATTATTTAGGAACTCAAGGACAAACACAAAGCTAACAGTGGTATGACACTTGATGAACTAATCTGCAAAACAAATTGCTAAGAACCACAAAATGAGTGGCATCATAACAAGAAGGACCACTGAAGTGACCTTCAGGTGCCTAATGGTTGGGTTCTGATCAGATGACAGATTCCTTTCAGGAAACCAGGCAACTCCCAGTGTGTGGATACAGAGTGCTGCACCTCTGACAAGGTGTGAAGCACATGGCCAGGGTCTGTTCAATTACCCCACCAGATTTCCTAGACACAGCCTAGACACAGTGATTCAGGAAAAGGTTCATGAACCAGGTTGGGTGATATGGAATGAAGCCTGCAAATCCAGTGCAAGTGTTCTTTTTTCCCAATCAGCTTCAACTAGTGTGGAGCTGCGGGCAATCATCTTACCATGAAGTAACACTGGATAAATCAAAACATTCTGCCTGCCATAGCAGCTCACCACAAATGTAGATGGCTAAAATAAGACACCCTGACTCTCTCACGGCTTAGGGCACCAGAGATTCACAATTACATTCAGAGACGGAAATCAAGGTGCCATAGAAGAAAATTACTTCCTTGCATCTTCAACTGCTAGAAGCTCCACATTCACATGGCCTGTTCCTTTTTTTGTGTATATTAAGTCTTCCTCTTCCTTGCTTTGTGTTTTTGCTTTTTGTTTTCAGTACTATGAATTCTGTCTCTCTTTTACAAAGACACTTAGGATTGATTAGATTTAGGACACCCAGATAATCCCCCCACACTACAATCATTGACTTGGTCCCATAAACAAAGACCCTTTGTCTTTAGTGTTATCTAAAGAATTGTGGGATTAGAACTTGGTATCTGTGGGTGGCCATTTTTCAGCTTTCTAAAGGGAATACAGAGAAAAGCAAAGGTTTGGCAGACATGAAACTGGGTGAGAACAATATTATTAGAATGCCTGGATTAATCTCCACTTTATTTTTCAGATGTGAATCCAAAGAGTCAGTCTGAGTTGAGCTTTCAATCACTTGGTCCCAGGATAGTTGTAATGGATTTAGAATTTCCTTTAGATTGAGGCAAAGGAATTTTAGGATAGACCACTAATTTTCAATCCTTATACCTATGGTCAAAATATTGTTATAAAGCAAAATAGGAACCATTACAATCAACACATTTTGCCAATAGGACATAAGTTTATTGATTTCTAGTCATAAAAGTGTATACTTAAGGGTCCAGTAAACTCTTGGAAAGCATTTCTACATCCTGTGGCTTGTAGAAGCATTTTCTTTCAAAATAATAAAATTCCTGAAGAAGTTGGTAGTCAGATGGCAAGGTCTAGTGAGTGTGTAGATAAGGCAAAACTTCCTAGAACAATTTGTTCCCATCTGAAGCATTGGTTGTGCAATGTGTACTCTGATAGGGTCATGGAGAATAGGGTCCTTTCTGTTGGCCAGTGCTGACTCCAGACAGTGTACTTCTGAGTGCATCTCATCAGGCTGTTGAGCACACTTCTCAGACTGACAGTGTCACCATGTTTCAAGCTGTGATGGATCCAGCTGGCAGCAGAACACCACTGTGATCATAACCTTTAATGATACAAGCGTGACTTTCAGAGGTGTTTCAATGCTACTATTTCAACAAGTTCAGTCACTTGTTGTTGTGGGTTATCATATACAACCCATTTTTGTTACATGTCACAACCCAATGGAGAAATGATCTATTGTATATTTAAAAAGAAAATATAGCTCAAATGAGGATTTTTCTTCTTTCTTCCATCTGATTTATTTATTTATTAGTATTTTCTTGTGATACCTGTTAATCAGACTTTTTTACTTTTCTAAACTATTTCAAATGCTGAATGATCATTTAATAATCCATAATAAGCTCTTTGACAACCTCCTGTGTAGCTACAAAACGATCAGCTTGTGTGGTTGCTCTCACTGGTCCTTGTCAATTTCCAGTGCAGAGACACTGCACTCCTCAGGTTCAAGGTCTCATTTTTGGAAACCTTCCTAAAACACCCTTGCACTATGTTTGTGTTAGCACTTCCCAGGACAAACGCATTCTTGATATCATGAGTTGTCTCTGCTACTTTATAACCCATTTTGAACTTGAACACGAAAATTGCTCAAACTTCCTTTTTGGCTAATACCATTTCCAAAGCATAAAATGAAGAATGAACAATACTATTAGCAATAATAATAATAGTTGGAAATGCACATTAAAATAATTTATAACTTTATTAAGAATGTATTCCAATATCAAATAGTAAATCTCAACAATACAAATGCTGCAATAACTTTTACACCAACCTAGTAGTAATTAAAATTCCAGGTCCATTTTTCTAACTAGGTAACATACATTGTATGGGTCCAGAAGAGTTAGTTTGCTTTCTTTGCCTTTCATTGAACATTACTCTATAATTTTTCTGCTTTGATTCATTATTCAGTTTGCTATTTTTTCATGTAATTAACACCAATACTTGACACTATTGTGTTATTAACCTGTTTGTTAACCTGCAGAAAAAAAAGTTTTAATATTTCCAAAAATCCTGATGACACTTATATTCTGGTCTATTAAATCTATTGAACAACAACATGTGAGTCTAGGAAACTTACTCTCTCTCAAGAAATAAACTCAAGTGCAAGGAAGAAAGACATAATCAGCATTATGTGGGATTTCTGGAGTTCCTGCTAAAATTCTCATGGCTGCCTTAGCAAAACACCACAAACTGGGTCATTTAAACAACAGAAGATTTTTATGTTATGGTTTGAAAATCTGTAAGTCTGACACAGTTTAGGGAAAACTTTTCAATTAGCAATTATTGTGCTTCAGATAACCCTCATTGGCTATAATACTGCCACTGTGGAGTGGATGCCTAAACTGGCCTTCCCCTGTAATCAGACTGATGACTACCTTAATTGTTACCATAGAACCTTCATTCAGCATTTGACCAAAGTAGATACAGATATCCACGGTGAAGCACTTGGCAGAGTTTCTGGAGACCAGTCCAAGAGATGGAGGAGCAATAATATTAACAAAGGGTTTGAGATCACGATGGGGACACCCACATAAACAGCTGGCCTGAGCTAGTGGGAGCTCCCTGACTCTGACTGATAGTGGGGGAATCTGCAAAGGATCAAACTAGGCCCTCTGAATGTGGGGGACAGTTGTGAGGCTTGGGCAGTCTGTGGGGCCACTGGCAGTGGGACCAGGATTTATCCCTAGTGTTTGAACTGGCATGTTGGAGTACATTGCCTTTGGAGGGATGCCTTGCTCAGCCTTGATATAGGGGGGAGAGCCTTGATCCTGCCTCAGAGTGAAGTGTCAGATTTTGTTGACTCCCATGGGAAGCCTTAACCTTTCTGAGGAGTGGAAGTTGGGGAGTAGAGTAGGGGAAAGGGTAGTGTTGGAGAAGGGGAGAGAGTGGAAATGAGGATAGCTATGTAAAATGAGAAAAGACTGTATTAAAAAAATTCTTACTTCAAAAAAGAATTCTCAACAAAAAATTAAGTTGTTAAAAAAGAAAAGAAAATTATAGAATGCTATTAGAAACCACAGGCAACTAAATAAAGAACTGTGTTGCAATAGATTGATGCTTTGTTTGTTTTTCTCAAGACAGGGTTTCTCTATGTAACAACCCTAGCTGTCCTGGAACTAGCTCTTGTAGACCAGGCTAGCCTCAGACTCACAGAGATCCACTTGCCTCTCTTTAATGCCAAATGCTGGGATTAAAGGTGTGTGCCACCACCACCCAGTTTAGATTGATGCTTTATAAGGAAGTTGGTTCATCTTAAATGAACTATAATGACAACCAATATATGATAAAAGAGACAGCGGTAAAATTAACATGGAAATTTCTAAGGGGCCAATAATAAAAGATTTGAAGAAAGACGGCACCTTAAGAACTCAAAACTTCTTTGTATGCCAGGCTTTGTTGACTCCCTAAGGGAGGTTTTATCCACTCTGAGGAGTGGGGGGGTAGTTTAACAGAGGTGGGATAAGGGGAGGGAAGGGAAATTGGGGTTGGCATGGAAAATGAAAATAAAATTAAATAAAAGAAGAAAAGTTGTCTGAAGTCTAAAATCAAAGCTTTGCTCTGTACAAGAATATTAACAAAGAACATGTCTATGACTCTTCCTCACCTTCTATGGCCCCTGGCAACCCTCACAGAAATGTACATCCAACCTAAATGTAGTAGCATTTCATTTGTATGTTAGTAAGTAAAGCTTGCCTGAAGATCAGAAAAGTAAAACAGACACAGTGTCCAGCCTTACAGACCAGGCAGGGGTGACACACACCTTTAATACTAGCAGCCACAATGACACACACCTTTAATACTAGCAGCCACAATGACACACACCTTTAACACTAGCAGCCACAATGACACACAGTTTGCCAAAGAAACGAGGTGGTAGGGGTGAACAGCCTTAATTCCAGAACTAGAGAGGATTATAAAATGGGAGGCGACAG
Source organism: Ellobius talpinus (assembly GCA_001685095.1). Taxonomy (NCBI): domain Eukaryota; kingdom Metazoa; phylum Chordata; class Mammalia; order Rodentia; family Cricetidae; genus Ellobius; species Ellobius talpinus. Next base: position 943 of record LOJH01044606.1, on the reverse strand, counting down.
CTTTCAACTTTCAGTCTCATTCTGAGGGTTCCTGGAGGCAGGATCAACCATTTTAGAACTGAGGTCAAGGTAAGAGCTAGTGATTGAATGCTTTGCTTTTCTGATCGTCAGATAAACTTTATTTATTAAAATACAAATAATATGCCAATACACCTCTACATATCTCTTCCATGATTTTCTCTCTGAATCCCTCTGGTGCCTATGTTTCTGTGTGTAAAACTCCCTTTTTTAAACATCAGTTACTGGATTGTGGTCCACTCTAATGTATTTCCCAGTCCTAACTTGATAACATCTACAAAGACTCTACATCCAAATAAGCTTACATTTATAGGTACCAGTGCTCCACACTTGGGCATGTCCTCTTAAAGAATGCAAATTAACCCACAAGAGGCAATGAAGGACAAACTGACACTTAAAATCACCCAGAATGACACAGTATTACTGAATTTATCACAAAGAGCATAGGCTGAGGTTTAAATGCGCTGTGACCTCATTCAATGACGCTCTAAAAAGCAATGTAGCTATATAATTCTTTCTCTGAAAGATACTGAGAAGGAGCATATGAGAAAATGAGTTTTGAAAATTTGATAGTTTTATTTCAAATAACTTATTAAACCTAAACCAAAGAAAGAACCTAGGCACAACAGAATATCAGATAATCATAATAAATAGCTAGGCTCAGAATTATTTAGAAACAGAATGAGACAAACAATTTGAATTTTTTTCAGATGGCTAATTACACACTCAGCCAGTTCATAGCTCAGCCTCATCTGATGTCGGTTACCAAGAAATATTTTATTTATTTATTTATTTATTTTTATGTATGTATGTATTTTTATTGTTTTATTATTATTATTAAAAATGTCCACCTCTTCCCCTCCTCCCAGTTTCCTCCGCCTCCCCTTCCCTTTCTAGTCCAAAGAGTAGTCAGGGTTCCCTGCCC
>LOJH01044604.1:0-13757 GCA_001685095.1 Ellobius talpinus | reverse complement strand
TTTGAAGATCCGGCTATGCAGAATAGATACCATGAACCAGTGGGGTATAAACAGGTAAAGGATTTAGCTGAGTTGGTCAGGACGTATGGTGTGGGTGCTAGCTTTGCTCTAGCCCTCCTGGAACGTCTTGCTCAAAATGCTATGACCCCTTCAGACTGGTTCAGTGTGGCTAAGGCCTGCCTTACCCTGGGGCAATATCTGGACTTTAAATCCATTTATACTGACTTAGCCCATTCTCAAGCGAGAACATGGCGGTGCTGCGGCACCCTACACTAAACCATTACCAAATAGATCATTCTAATCTTCTTTCCATGCTGATGTGGGTACTGGATAGTTTGACACCACTTGACACAAGTCAACTGAGAGAAGGGAACTTTAATTAAGGAAATGCTTGATAAAAACAGTCTGTGGGGAAGCTTGCAGGACATTTTCTTAATTAGTGATTGATAGGGTAGGGCCCAGCCTATTGTGTGTGTGATATCAGTGGGCTGGTGGTTCATAAGAAAATAGATTAGCAAGCCAGTAAGCAGTATTCCTCAATGGCCTCTGCAACAACTCCTGCCTCATGTTTCCTGCCATGCTTAAGTTTCTATCATAACTTTATCTGATGATGAACTGTGATATGGAAGCATAAGCCAAATAAGCCTTTTTCTCCCAGAGTTTCTTTGGCCATGGAGTTTCATCATGGCAATGACAACCCTAACTAAGACACATGAACAGTAAAACATCTTGCATGCACTCAGCCACTATTTGCCATCTATTTGCTTAATCACTCAGTTCTAGTTTGTGTAGATGCAATAGTTCAATTATTAACTACATATCATTAACTACCTTGATCACTGAGTGTAAATTATTCATGAACACCTTATTTTATATCTTTTTTTGCAGAATCCATCATTTCAAAAGTTACTGTGTTCAGCATCTTTTTACACATTCACCTTCGGTAAGGTTGTTTCATGAATTAGGAATGAAGTTAGAGTGTTTCATGGAACTGTTTTTATCACATTCTACAATACATTCTGGAATTCTTTGACCTTCTAAGTTATGTTTTAGTATCCATGTATAACGTTCAGTCATTACACTTTCTACTCTAAAAAACTCTATGAACTTTGTCAAATGCATAGTGTCATATACTCACAATTATATATCATATATAATAATTTCATGCTTCATTTATTGAAAATGCTGTCAGGGATTAACCTAATCAGTGTTCTCACCTTCAGTCCCTGGACGACCACTAATCTTTCCCCAGTCACTCTAGATATGTGTTTTCTACAAGGCCGTATACTGAAAGTACAATGTATGTGGCCTTTCTATTTGACATAGGAGGATCCACTTGTGACTCAGGCTATGACTTGATAGCTCATTACTTTTTATTGCCAAATAATAACCCATTTTATGGATGTGCTTTGTATATCCATTCACTCATTGAAGGGCATCTTAACGGCTTCCAGTCTTTGCTGATTAGGAACAAACCTGAAATTTGTATAAAAATAACTGAATTGGCTAAAGTTTCCCATTCATTTTTGTAAAAATCAGGGATACAATCCTGAACCAAATGGCAAAGTGTTGTATAATTTATGAGAAACTCCTTTATTATCTTACAAGATGACTATATCACCTTGTATTCTTATCAGTGCTAAATTAGAAGTACTCCAGCTATTTTCTCTTGCTGTTGATTAGTATCATAAAATTTTCAGTTTTATCCATTCTAACTGAGGTGTGGGGATAACTCAGTGTTTTGATAAATGTATAATTTATTCTTCAGTGACAACTGATCTTGAGCATCTTCTCTCATACATATTCATCTTTTGTGTTTTAGGGAGATTTCCTGATACCTTTCTAATTTTAATTGGTTGTTTATTAACTTAATGTTGAGTCTTAAAGGACTTTTAAATGTTTCACATACAAGTCATAGCTATATCTGTATCTATCTCTATATGCCTTGGGATTGATTCAGTGTCTCTTGTATTGTAATAAAGCGGTTTTCATAATATTAATTAATTTCCTCTGTATTATGTCTTCTAAAACAGCAGAATGAATAGAAAGAATACATATTCTGAAAAGGAGTATGCTAGGTTGGTGAACATGATCAGTCTTGTCAGAAGGATGATACCAGCTGCTGAGGAGACTAAGAAATCAGAGTTTATCAGTTTGGGAAGCTGAATACTCGGCACTCCTAGTCTGGTGGTGAAGGCCAGAAGACCTGGAGATTTTCTAGATTTTACTATGCATTAGAAGGCTGGGGGTGTCATCAGTAAATGATAACAGTAACAGAAACAACAACAGAATACATGAATTTACCAGGAGAAGTAAATATGAACAGGCAAAAGCAGAACCAAGTTCCCTGGGATGGCTGGGTACTAGGCTGAAGCCAGTATCCTGTACTGTACCTGTGCACAGTTCCTGCTTTCCTGGAAAGGCCCAGATACAGTCAAGACAACAATGAAGATTTAGCACCCATCAACTGAAATTTCTATTTGCTCTGCAAATTATATTTTGTTTATCTAAAAAAATCTCACCATTTTGTACATTTTCATGTATATCTTACAAATTTTATATTAGAATATCCATGTAGTTCAATGTTTACTTTGAGTGAATTTCTGTGAAAAAAATGAGTGCTTAAGATATTTTGCTGTTTTCTCTGAAATTGAATGTCTATTTTTCAGTATTGTTTGTTTTTGCAGACCCCCATTTCAGCCATAGCAGACATCATTGACTGGGCCTCCTTCTGCACTCTAATTTCCACCTATGACTCAGACATCCATTCAATCAGCAAGGCCATAGTGCTGTTACTGTTATTGTAGACTCTCTCTGTGTGTGTGTGTGATTGTGTGTGTGTAAATTGAGTTCCTTATTTATAAACAAGTTGTTAGGATATTGTTTTTGATGACATTCAATAAGTAAATTGGGCAATAATAGACATCATAAGAATAAAGAACCTTCAAATTAATAAAGATCATCATGTTAATAAAGATCATCAAATTAATAAAGATCATCAAGAAACTTGTTATGTTTCTATATAGAGACTCAAAATAGACTATTTTAAATATTTTTACCTGATAGTTCCACTTAGTAGTATTAAAATAGATTGTTCAAACCCCAACTTTTTCTTTGAAGATGCTGGTCTAATTTCTATTCTTGAGGCTATTTGTTTTTTGCTTCCTCTTAAGGGTCTCATTCCTAAATTTGATGATTCCAACACCTTATTATTTGACCCTTAGCCTAAATAGCAGTTTCCAGGAGAGTTCTGCAGTGGTTACTCAATCTAGAGTAGCTAATATCTCTTTGATTGTGCCCAACTTTTCATATTTTATTTCTTAGAAAGCATATGCTATTATTTGAATTTTTTTACTTTTTAAAAACATTTATATCTCTCTTCATTGCATATGTTTCCATTAGAAGGTAAACAGGGAAAGACCATTTAAATGTGCTTTGTTCTTCTTTAAATTGATAAATTATTTACTGGATAAATAAAAAGATGCTAAATAATATTTGTCTTCAGTTAATTTCTCTAAAAAGCAGATACTCAGACTCAGTAGAAGTGTAAAGTGGGAGATAAAGACAGTAAAATTTCAAAGCAGGGTACAATATTAGGTGAAATACTGGTTTTGCAATGGTGGTCATGTGCTCCTATCATCTGTGATGTGGTGTGTATGTGCATGTGTGTGTGTGTGTTTTCCTCATTTGCAAAGGGAATTTGCAGATATTAAGGTTAAAATGTTATTCAGGATGAGGTTTCCTAGTGTCATTCATTTGCCTTTGACTTTCTTCTTTATGTCATTCTCTTTAATGACTGAATAATACTTCATTGTGTAAGTATGTAACTCTTTCTTTACCATTCTTTGGGGGAGGGATATCTAGGTTATTACCAGGTTCTCGCTATTATGAACAAAGATGCTATGAACATAGTTGAGCAAGTGTCATTGTGGTATGATTGAGCTTCCTATGGGTATATGGATTTCAAATTTTCAGAGAAACCATCATATTAATTTCCAAAGTGGCTGTACAAGTTTTCACTTCCACTGGCAATGAAGTAGTCTTCCCCTTACACCACATCCTCTCCACCATCAGCTGTCATTGTGATTTTGCTCCTAGCCAATCTAACAGGTATAAGATGGTATTGCAGAGTCATACTGATTTGCATTCCCTTGATGACTAAGGGTGCTGAACATTTCTTTAAGTATTTATAGGCTGGGATGTTTGAGATTCCTTTTTTGAGAATCCCTTGTTTACATGTTTATTCCATTTTTAAAATGTATTATTTGATTTGTTGATATCTTTTTTAAAAATTCTTTTCATTCTATATTTTGGATATTAGCTCTCTGCCAGTTGTGGAGATGGTGAAAATCTTTTCCCATACTTTGAGCTGCCATATTGTCCAGTTAAAAGTGTCCTTTGCCTTATAGAAGCATTTTAGTTTCATGAGGTCCCATTTATTAATTGTTGATCTTAGTCCCTGTGTTATCAGTGATATGTTTAAGAAGTTGTTTTCTGTGCCAATGTTGAACGCTATTCTCTACTTTTTCCTTTATCAAGTTCAGTGTGTATGGTTTTATATTGAGGTCACTGAGCCACTTAGACTTGAATTTTATACAGGCTGATAGATATAGATCTATGTGCATTCTTTTACATCCTGACCTTCAATTAGATCATCATCATTTGTTGAAGAATTTTTCTGTTTTTCCATTGTATATTTCTGACTTATTTGTAAAAGTCATGTATCCATAGGTGTGTGGATTTATGTCTGAGCCTTTAATTCAATCCCTCTCTTCAATCTTTGTATTTTTAAGCCACTACCCTGCCAGTTTTGCTACTATAACTCCCTAGAATAGCTTGGAATCAAAGGTGATGATATCTCCTGAAGTTCTGTTATTGTTTCTGATTATTTTAGCTGTCATACACTTTCTATGTTACCTCTCTCCTTCCTTAGCCAGTTTTATGTACAAACTAGGGGTCAAGTAAGTTATTACTTCAAATAAAATGGTTCTTAAGCTTTTAGTGAAAGTCAGTTGGTAAGTGAGTACAAACTGTAGACAGAAATTTCTGTCCTGCCCAGTCCTGCAGCTGTTCTGTCCAAAGAAACACACAGAGGCTTATATTAATTATAAACTCTTAGGTCTATTAGCTAAGGCATATTACTAACTAGTACTTACAACTTAAAGTAATCCATAATTCTTGTCTATGTTTAGGCACATGGCTTGGTATCTTATCTCAATATGGCATTCTCATCTCTGTCTGGCTGGTGACTGCATCTTTCCATTACTCTTCCCAGAAATATAGTTGTCCCATCTATATTTCCTGCCTGGCTACTGGCCAATCAGCATTTTATTAAACCAATATGAGTGACAAATCCTTATAATATATAAAAGAATTATCCCACAGAAATCAACAACCCTTATTTTTTACAAAAGAAGAAAGCTTCTTCAGTGTTCATTATTTTTTGTGGCTAGAATAATGAAAAACCACTTCACAATCACTTTCAGCTCTTTCAAATGGATGATTTTTTTTCTTTTTGGCCTGGGCTGCAAAATTTATGCCTGGTGATAAAAGCAGATCCAAATGGAAGGAGTGAGAACAATAGCGGGGCTGATGAGGATCAGTTCTTATCTTTGTTTTGTGCTGTTAAATCACAATCTCTTGTTGAGAAATCAGGGAAACAAGTAGCCATCCTCAGAATGTTAATGTACACCCATCTCAGCTCCTCACTTCCCTTCTTGAGGATCAACAATATGACCTCTTACTCTTCTATCCATAGATGCACATGATGTACATAAAATTGACCTGATAATCTGATAGAATTCATCTGTTCTTTTCATTTTGTCATAAATTAAAATGTATGATTAGGACAATGGTAATTTTTGTCTCTCACAAAACACAGTTTGGTTTTGTTGTGTTTCATCTTACTTGAACAGCTAAAAACCTTGACTTTTCTCTTACAATGTCCACTGAGAGCTGGAATCCCTGATGGTTTGGATCTGTGGTCGGGTGCTAAGGAGACCACCATGAGCCCTCTTGTCACACAGCCTGGGACAAGATGGAAGTTGTTCACAGAAGACACCATTGAACTTCTTTCTGCTCCACCAAACCCAGGTTCTTGTGCCATGTGCTTGCCACTGTTGCCCAGTTTCTGAACTCAATTCATTCCTTTCTTCTCTCCACTTGCTTGACGCACCATATCCCTACCCACTTGGGCCTAATGGATACATGTTGAATCCGTCTCTTGTATCTGGCCACACAGAGCTGCTGTGATGTACAGTGGCTTCTCTGTCCCATGACAACATTGTGCTAGTACATCAGCTGGATATTACTACTTCACATGGTATCTGTACAGTATTACATGACTGTGATTATAGTTTCAGATATGTATTGATATGTATTGATTTGTAACCTCATGAAAGATATACTCAAGTCCTAATCCTGATTCTATGAAATAAACTAGTTTGTAAACAGTGTCTTGTCAGATATAATCAAGTTAAGATAAGGTAAAACTAGGTTAAGGTGGGGCTTAAATCCAATATAACTGGTGTCCTTCTGAGTAGGGACCCTGGAAGCAAGTGCAAAATAGACCCTCAAGGGAGAATTCCATGTGAAGATGGAAGTGGAGGATGGATGTTACAAGTGCAAGCCAAAGAATCTCTAGGATTTCCAGGAGACAGAAGTTGAGAGATGTGTGGAGAATCCCTTCCTCAGGTCTCCCCATGAGAATCTGACCTCACCAACACCCTAATTTTGGACTCCTAGACTCAAGAATTATAAGAGAATAATTTTTTGCTAAACTAAATATAAATGTTATCCAGGAATGTAGGAATATGCCAGATCTACCAAGAGGTTTCTTATAAGAAGGAGATAAATTTCTTAGTGTCAGATAGGTATGAAGATATAACTCTCTTGGCTTTGAGGAGCTGAATAAAAAATGCATGAGGAAGAGTGGAAGTATCTTCTGTAAGCTGAAGGTTCATAAACAGATTCTCTACTGCATCATTTTGAAAATTTTGAATCAGCTCATAACTTGGCTTTAGCTCAGTGAGAAATATTTTTAACTTCTATCTATAACTTCTGATATCTATATCTATAAATCTATGCTGCAAGTGTTCATTATTTTTTATTGCATGGGACTGGAGATTTAACTTGGGTCTTCAGGTTTGATAGCCAATTTCCTTACCTCCTCAGTCATCTCCATGGCCCATTGATTCAAATATTTCAAAAATAGTGTAATTCACACCTAATGAAATACCTGTTGGAAAATGTCATCTCATTTGTCTCCAGAAATAAAAAATAGAGTCTCACTACCTCTTTTTAGATAGATTCCTTAAATATTGAGGTCCTTTATAACTCTATTACATTAATTTTTATATTAAAATATGATTTGTTAAATCTAATGTAATATAAGCTCTAAATATTTTATCATAGTGATGAAAATCAAGTCTAATGAACAGTAAGCACAATACAAATTTAAAAATTGAAAGACCCAGAGGCATAGATAATCCTGAACGGAACCTTAGTTCTTCCTCACATAAGGATGTGCCTACTAATATATGCTCAAAGAACTTTTAAAATTCCAATGGAGATAAATGCTATCTGTACTAAAAATTGAATGTCCAACTACTCAAAGCAGGCATACTTCCATTCCTTTGTAGATCATGTTATTTCTAAAGTTGAAATGAGAAAGACAGAAAAGGTGAGGAGGAGTATGGAGTGAAGGACTGGCTAAAGATAGGGAGTGAAGCTGAAGTGGGTATGAAGAGGAGACAGAAAGGAAACTCATGTGAAGGGAGATTTGGAACAAGAAAGAAAATATCGACAAACCGTGAATTGTGTGCTATTTTGTTAAAACTTTTAAGACTTAGAGAGTTAGAAAATGTTCAGTGATCTATTAATATTAATGACAACTTGTTAGTTGAATATTAAATGGATATTTTTGGTGGGTGGTTTGAATATCATCTCTGCCATTTATTCATGAAAATATCTTCAGCTTGTCATATAAAGAGAAATTGAATTCTTTTAGTATTTATATGCAGCTTCATACAATGCACAGTTTGTGATAAATAAGACACTTGTCTAGGAAAAATTTTTCCAGGTATACTTAAACATTGCAACTTATCCTGAAGACTAATTCCTGATCTCTTGAGTACAATAAAATCCCATAGAATTAAAAAACATTATACCTACAAGGATTTAAGGCACTATCATTTGTCAACCTGTCACAGGTGTAGCCATTGAAATCTGAAGAGATAGTGAAGACTTGGAAGAATTTAAAGGAGCACCTAGAAGTGGCTAACATAGGAAATGCCTGAGTACTTTAGATAGATAGAAATGTTTGTTTATAAGAAATGCTTAAAACTCATCTGTTTTTCTATGAAGAATCAGACACTGTGTAATCATTTTAGTTCACAGGTAAAGAACATCACTCCTAATCTTGATTTCAGCAATTTTTTTTTGTGTTAACTGGTACTATCTTTGACTTTGTATGCTGAGAGCTCTACTTGGCTTGGCTGTTTACAGTATCTTCAGAAAGAAGCTCTCTACTAGTCAGAAGTGGAGTCCAGTCCCAATAGATAGACACTTAGGACTCTGTATACATTGTGGAAAAGAAGGCAACACAGAAGAGGGGCTGGAAAGTTTGTAAGAGCTGGAGGATCAGGGAATTTACTGTGAGATGATGTCTGTTAGACATCAGAAGCTACATCAGTAAAGACTTACCAACACGAACATTTAAATGTGAGCTGAACAAGGACGACATAAACAAACATGCCAAACTGGGAAGGGAAAACCCCACAAGGTCTAATCCTATTTTGAAAGACTACAGGCAACTGAGAAAAGTTAGGTGTGGGAGAAACAATCTGCCCCAGAGGAAGAACACACCAATCGGTTGTTCAGTGCTGATCAGCTCTGTAAACATGTACACAAGTAACATTATAAATGCCCAACAGTTTATATTTGTGAATATATATGTATATACAAATGAATATATGCATCTAATAATGGTTGATTAACAATTTGATGGTGAAAAGTGAGAGCAAATTGGATTGTTTGGAGGAAAGAAATAGAAAGAAGAAATGATGTAATTAAAATACAGCCTCAATAATAAATAAATAAATGAATAAATAAATAAATAAAGCCACGTGAGCCAGCAGATTATCAAAATAACCATGAGTAAGTCACAAAGTTCAGCTACTTTGGCAAAAGGTGGACATCAGAAAGACATAGACATAAACTGCTAGAATAGTATTATAGTCTAGGGATCATCATGAAAATTAGAGAACCAAGTAACAGCACAGAGTAAAGATCAGAAATTGGAATTTTTCATTGATTAGCTAATATGTCTGTTCCTCTGTTATTTGTTTGTGGAGCTCATTCTGATTTGTTCATTAGGCAATACAGCAAACATTCAGCAGTAGATTTCAGGATTTATTCTTAGTGCAGTGTGCTTTAAATTGAATGATTTTGATCTGTAGTAAAAATAAAATCAGTATTGACCAACATGGTTTGTGTTAGGAATGGCATTTCATTATTATGTTGATGGAAGATTCTTATGTTAGTGATAATACAGCATGACAGCAGTAGATATATATTAAAGAAAACCATTGTATGGATCTCTACTTCAAGAAATTGATTTTCAATGGATCTTATTTAAAGTCTTATTCTGAAAACAGGCCAGTAGTGTTTTATAAAGCAAACACTTTATACTTGAGAAAATCAATCTTGAAAAGAAAGAAAAAGACACAAAAGAAACATGATTTGATTCAAAGCTGAGTTTTCCTGCTGCTTCTCAGGTCAGTGGTTTTATACAGAGCATGGGCAAACATCATCATCTGTGTCCAGAGCAGTCCCAGAAATCTGACAAGGCTGGAGAGGAAAAGGACTTAAAGATGGTCTGTAATTCTAATGTGTTCATACTCCAAGAGGAAGTCATTTTTAAAACATTGTATTCATACATAAAATTGGATTATGCAATTGAATTGCACATGAATCAATTGTTTCCTTAAACGTTTCTGATCTCTTCTGATTGTCGCTTTACAGGACAGGCAGCCCTACAAACTGTTATTTCCTACTTATCCCTGTGTAGTCTGTCAATTGTATTTAATAGACAATCCTTTGGAAGAGTATAAGACTGTAGGAGGGGGAAAAGAATATGCATTTCTTACATTATATATGTCATTTTATAGCCAAAGATAACGAGTTAGTAAATAGCAATGGGAAATGAATGCATATTGGAAAGAAAAATTCTTATGATGAAAAGTTATTCCCATGAGGGTCACACAGAAACTTACTTCAAGAGGGCTCTTAAGGAAGCTTCTTCAAAACATATGTTTTTAAGTAATTTAATTTTCTGTGATAAAAAAATAAATAACTGTAATAATCTTATTATAAATAATAATTTGCTGGGAGATACTGTAAGTTATAAATATAAGTCTATTTCTAACACTCTAAAGTACTATTATTAATAATTATTAGCTTTCATAATTCAATATTTAATAGTTTATGGTTGTCTTTACTTTAATATCTCAAAATCTCACTTCTATTGATGTTATAAGGCAGAAGGATTTAAATTCTCAATTGGAGTTATTAAAAGAGCTGATTTTTATGGCCGTGTTGAGATAGCCCTTTCTCCAAACTAATTGTACTTGCTGTAGAAGGTCAGCACCAAATGCTAGTTCTGGCCACTGAGTACCAGTTGTTTATAGTGTTAATATGCATCTATATTCTAGCATATGAACAGCTACCCCTGAATTCCTAGTCTTCAATAAGGAAGCACATAATAATGAATACATATGGCTTAGTATGTTATAGAATAAAGATGATTTCTTTCTGGCCATTCCCCAGAGATTTCATAAGTTATTAAGGAAACATAGTGGCTATATTAAGGGTGTGTCAGTAATCTCTATCTGTCCTCCAAGTGATGAGGTTATAACATAATTGAAAAGTTTTTGTGGCCCAATAAGCCTCATTGCAGATGCAATAATCCAAATCAGACCAAATCAAACTGAGTTAGAAAAAGCCCAGGTTTAATGGATCCCAACCACAGAAAGGGGAAAGGAAGACTGGAGAGACCACGTTTGGTCTCTGGATGGCAGTTTAAATAGCTTGTCAGAGTGGTCTTGACCTTCTCTGGGGAATGGTCACCATTTGTCAGGCTTTCTTGGAGGTGGAGTATGGACTGATTCAACTCCCAGAGGAGGCGGCCCTCCACCCAAACATTCCAGACTCCCCAGACTCATGGAAGCCAGGGGCTGGGTGAAGCCCTAACCCAAAGATTCCAGACACTTTGGATATAAGGATGTCAGCAGCTGAGGTGAAGCTTCCAACCAAACATCCCAGACTCTTTGGGTCTCGGGGTACTGGCTCAAATCTGGCTACTTCCTATGGGCATGGGGCATGGGAGAAGGGAGACTTGGGAGTTTGTGGGCTCATGCTCAGCAGGAGGTGTGGCTGGAGAGGTATCTGGTTTACTCAGGCATCTGTTTCTTGAGGGAGATAAGAAGGCAAGTGGCTAGGAGAAATAATACATTGTTATTATTGGACCTATGAATGGGGCTAGCCTTGGGAAGGGTCATTAACTGCCAGAAAGAATAGGATAGAAATCTGCCCTGGTTGTACTGGAGAGTCACAAGTGAAGAAGTGAGGCATGAGAGCAGATATGACCTTTTGTTGGTACCAATGATGAAGTCTCAGGATCTGGTATAGGTGTTGATGTTCTCTAGAAGGCCCTCTGTAAGTTGGTCTTGGCCCAGACAGCAGGAGTGAACTGTAAAATATGCTTGAAAATGGGTGGGTTTAAAATAGGATCTGGAAACTGTTTTTTATTTTTTTGGGTTTTTTTTTATTTCCCCAGACCTGGTTTTTGATACAGCAGCAAAACTTTTTTCCAGGAACCTGCAGGTATCTATAAAATACTGGAACAGATTTACATCTTGGTGTTGTAGCAAAAAAACTATGGCTTTAGGTTAAAATGCATGAACATTTTTGAAGACAATTAAAGGGAATTGGGAACTCTCAGTCTCTGAAAATACATCTGAGAGGGATAAATGAGCAGAAATGAGACAGTTTTTTAGCCAAGCAGGCAATCCCAAATCTCTCCATAGTCTTTGGCGAACACTGGTCTTAGAAGTAGTACTTGCTATTAGCTGCTGAGTCCAGGAGGCCTGAAGATTTTCCTGTATGGGGAGGATTTAGGCTATCTGTCTTAGCAGGATGAGATGATCTTTCCCCTGGTGTAATGTCCAGGAAGCTGATGAGGTGGAAGGCCACTTTTTGCTGTGTGGGTGTCTGTGCCATACCCAAAGGCAAACCTCCAGGTGGAAGATCTTCTGTAATCATGTATCTTCTTGGAGGTGCTTCAGAAGCTGGCATGTCTTTGTCATAAGAAGTTCTTTTGTTAAATGCCATACTCTCAGGTCTGTAAAGGCACTTGAGAGTCAGGGTACCATTATCTGTTAGGTATCTTTAAATTAGCCATATAAGTTAAATTGAGACATATACTTTATCTCATTAGCTACAGCTTACCAATGCTAGTAGAGGCAAGAAGATGTAGAAGGAATATTTTAATAAGTCAAAGAATATTGTAGGTAGAATATCTCCTTGATCAGTCTAGCACATGTGGGTACTCTTACCAAAGATGGTGCTGAGGTCAAAATGGAAGCTACTCATATGTTAGTATTTTTCCAGTTACAAGTTTTACAGATTTTAAAACAAGCACACATACACACACACATAGACATAAAACAAGCATAGTATCTTTTAGGAATCTGAGTTAGCTGAACAATTTAAAAATCCTGGGGTAGGCTGCAAAAGCCAGGCAAGCAAACAGGTGGTTCCATTAAGGACCAGATTAGCAGATGTTGTAGGGAAGAACAGAAACATAAGGATGGAACACCTATGGAGTTTTAGAGTGGAAGGACAGGAGGTAATGGATCCATTGCAGAGAGCAAAATTGTTTGTTTTACATTAGGTGTTGGGAGATGTAAGGTGTCAGATAGTCCCAATTTAAAAGGATTTTTGGAAAAAAAAACCCAAAAGCAAACAAACAAAAAAACCCAAAAACAGCCCAAGGTCATTTGAGGATCTGGCTTTGAATTAGAGGTGGCCATCTAGCAAGTCTATGCCAAGACACGGGACTCAAAGCCTTATCACAATGCGTCCACTGTGATAGACTCTTTAGTCAAACAAAGAGGTATGGGGAATTCCGTGGAAAGATTCTCCTATCTGAAGGAGCCCCACAGGGCAAGGCAGGACCTTGCCCTATCTGGTTGGGTCAGGCATCTGACACAGGTCCATGATTTCAACAGACAGCCTGACGAATGAGGCCCTGGGCCTTAATGGCACCAATTTGGGCATAGGGAGTTACCCAGATGAAGCCGATCTTTGCCTGGGAGGGAGCAGGTGTGGATGAGAAGGGTGTTTTCCAACACAAGCCCTGGGGTAGTGGGAGAAAATAGCCCCCTCAGTGGTATCTCCAGATGAAAATTTTTATGGCCTGATAAGCCTCTCTGCCAACACAATATTCCAAATTAAACCAAATTAGAAAAAGCCCAGTTTTAATGGCTGCCAGCTGTTGAGTGACCTTTTAGGCCCTCCAGGGCTGGAGACAGAAAAGAAGACCAGGAAAACTGTGGAGAGTGGAAAGGAAGACTGGAGAGACCATGTGTTTGGTCTCTGATGGGCAGGATAAATAGGTTGTGGGAGTGGTCTTTACCCTCTCTTGAAGGCGTAAGTCATAAACACTCCCACACCAGTTGGGATCCAAAGGGGTATTT